>VZRS01015047.1:297616-380315 GCA_013398055.1 Ifrita kowaldi
CTGAGGCTGAAGTCATTTTATCTGCTGAAGCTTCAGAAGAACAAAGCAGGGAGCAGGAGGTACTCCTGGGTACATTTTCCATCAATACTTCCAGGTGGAGAATAACGGGATAATTCAGACTAAACTTCAACTAAAAGCAACTGGAGCATCATGTTTTGATTATTATGCCAAGAGTTAAGTTTAAGCCAGCTAAAGAGTGGATGTTTGAGCAGGGACTGACATGATTGGCAGGACAGTTGTGAAGTTAGGACCACCTGACATTGACAATAAGCAATCCATATTGCATATGACAGAGCAAGGAAACTCATGAAGCAAAGGATGGACAGAAGTGGTCGAAGCAGCTTCAGAGCACAGTGTTTGCAGTAGCATTCTGGAGAGAGCTCAGTTGTGCCTGATTACAGTGTTCAAAGTCTCATTTCTCAAGGAGAGTGCAGGAGCTGGATGTAGTGTGAGAGGAGCTTCACCTCTGCAGCTACATGTGAGAAAAAAAATCTAAATAGCAGCACTGGGATTCAGATTACAATAATCACTGTGGGGCAGAATAGGCTGTTTTCAAAAGGGGCACCATACTGCTTGTTTCTCCCAATTCTATTAGTTGATATGGAGCCATGCTGCCAGCAGGGTTAGGGGGCTGATCCAGCTCACACTTCACCCAGGAAAATTGAGTTATGCATTTTGTGGCTGCTCGCGCTTAGGCTGGCTTGAAATGATGGAAGCTGCCAGCTCGGACTGTTCTCCAAACATGATGTCCATGCTGTGAGCCTGAGTGACAGGCAGAATAATGGCATTGTCTACACACATCGAGAAACCAAGCTGAGGAGGGGGAATCACAGATCTGTTTTAACCACCCTGAACTTCAGCTGACAGCTAAACACTCTTGAGGACATGTCAGAGAGACAGCCACATATTTTATCCTGTAAAGAAGGAGACAAGTCTGGAGCAGAGAGAGATGTCTATAGGTCATCAGGCTAGAGAGAGCAGATGAGTTTGGATTGGTGGATAAAATTACTTGCATATTTTTCTTGCCTTTATCAGAATTCTTTCCAACATGTCAGTTGATACATTTCTGTTAGAGAATGGCTTCACACTCAGCATATTGCAGCAGATTGATCTTCATCAAGATCGTGATGTGATGTCCTGTATCTGGAGATCTAAACTGTGCTGGCCCCTCCTCCTAGTTTGGGCTATTGTAAATTCATGCTCTTTTCCATGCTTCTGCTCTGTGATTTTATATTTTGGATTGTTTCTCTTCCATAAAACTTGCTGATAATTTTCCAGGGTGTTTTTTTTAATTTCTCCAGAAGCTCTGAATTATTTCTTGCTGTCCTTGCAGTGAAACGCACAGCATTCCTCTTTGTGTGAGTGAAAGGAGGTTTGTAGAACCTCATGGTGTGTACGCCTTGCAGCACAACCCTTGCGAGACATATAACCTGAATAAACATTGAAGATAAAATGTTCCTTTTCAGCATGATCATCTGAGTATTTCAGATTAGATAATTTGCTGTTTAGCCCGCCTGGCCCTTCCTAGTCTTTTTTTCCTTCCCATATATAGCTTGAGAGGTTGTAAGAGTTTAGTTCCTATTTCCTTGGTGGTAACAAGCCTCATGGATTTTTGTATAAAAGTTGTGGGAAGTCAATGACATGTTTAAAACCATGCTGTCAGTATTGTGCAGTGACTTAAATGTCTTACAGTGCATTTACAATACATTTAGAGGACATGACAATTATATTATCAAGCACCACAGATTACTGCAAAGATAGACAGTATAATACATTATAAAAATTGTCCTTTTCTATAAATGGCTTAGACATGCTCTGAAAACATATTCAATAAAATGAATAGCCTTTATCATTGAATAAAGGTAATTTTGCTGACTATTGACAAGTTATAACTATTTAAAAAGCCGTTCAAAATAAATTAGGCCATTTGTGGATAAACAATGAACAACCTAATAGAATGTTTGTAAAGTGTTGTGCATTTGAGAGAGTATTTATTCTAATCAATTTTAAAATTGCCATCTATTATGAAATTTTCATCATCCTCCAAAAATTATTCTGAAAAAAAGTGACCTTGAAATTTGTATATTATTTTGATCATACTCGAATATGTTACAAACAAATAGAGCCACTTGGAAATTAGCTATGTGTCTGCAAACACCTCAGGTAAAATAAGAACATTTTAAAATTATATGATATACTAGGGGAATAATATTTAATAAAATGTCCCCAAAGTTTCCATAAAGTTTTCAGTAGGGAAAACTACTCTATTTTACTCCACTGGAACTGGATAGTGTTATTTTATGAAATTAACTGAAATTTTATAGAAAAATTACTCTCAGAAATAAAAGATTGGAAGTAGAGGAGTAATTTTTCTAATACACTGGAAGAAAAGTCATAAAGTCAGTAAATTGAAGTTCTCCCCAGACAAACCAAGGAGTTAGAAACATCAGGGGAGAGAAGAGGGAAGGAGAGAGAGAAATTTTACATCTTAATTACAAAAACATTTCTATTTTGATTGAGCTCATTTTCCAGTCCAGACTCTTTTACTAAGAGGAATTTTAACTGAAGTTGCAAATAATGGATAGCCATCTTTCCTGAATATTAGGTTAACTCTCTGCTATTTATTAATAGATGGAATTGAGAAATGATAAATCATTTGTCTTTCTTAATTGTATTTATTAAAGGTATTTATTAGTGTTTCCAGGAAGAAATCAGAGGTGGATTGGGTTCATAGTAATTGTTTTGTGTAGACTGATGAAAAAGGATGTTTCAGTGGGAGCGGAAGTTTGTGTGATTAAAGTGTCCTCTGCAGCCACACAGAGGAGCACAGACACACAAGGGCAGGCAGGGAAACCTGAATAACGCTCTGTCCCAGCTGCTCCTAGAGCTGTCCTCGGGGAGCCTTCAGCCCCATGGCAAAGATGAGTATGTGGACAAGACTCACCAGAATGCAGGGAAGAGCCCTTTGGAATTACATAAGTTATTATGGGATTTTTAGGGGAGTCACCAAAGGCAGAGAAAGGAAGGGATTGAAAAGGAGGGATATGGGCATAGCCTGGCTGTCCAGAGGGGAGCAGGGAAGGGGCTGTGTGTGTTTGTGTGACTGCTGAGCATGTCTGTGATGGTTTGTGTGGCCAGTTCTGTGTGTGTGCATCATATACAGGTGCTTTCCTGTGCACCTGTTGGGAATACGTGCTCAGCCTGGCTGCTGGGTGGTCCTGGGGCCATGTAGCTGTGGCAGCCTTGCCTCGATTGGTCTGCTGGGCTTGGTAATCCCTGCACACTGGGTACCCTGAAGAAATCCCTAAATAAATATCATGCAATGCTCTATGTCAAACATGCAAGGTTCACTTACCATAGCACTTTCTGTGTAAGTGTTCCCTGACAATGAAAAGTCCTAGTGTGTTAACTTAGCTGAAGAGGCTGATAATAGTACTAGTATTGCTCAATCTATTTTACTGATATATGTATATATAGTATTGATATGTTGTGTATTGTGTATATTAATATTTTGTTTGAATATTGTACTGTCATTCTTTCCATGTTTCCAAATTGTGAGAAAGTTAATTGCTCATCGCCCAACTATACATTTAGCCTCCTTCCCATTCCTTTTTGTATGGTCTGGAATTAAAGTACAGCAATGGTACCTGGCTGAGAGCTCCACTGTTTTAGAGATCTGAGTGCAGCGGCTTCCTCCGTGGAAGGAATGCTGCTCTTTTGCCCCCCTGACATACAAATGAGGTGTATGTTTGCAAGCAGGCCAGACAGGAACGGAAAACCCTTCATTAAATTAATTTATGCTGTTCCACAAGTGCACACCTTTGAAGAGCACTGGGGAAGACTGAGAAACCTCCATGCCTTGAGTACATTCAGACATTCCCAGTGAAAATTGCAGCAGGATTATGTGTCAGGTGGAATCAAGTTTCTGAAATCAATTCCTCTTATTTTTGGGCCTCACATTGCTAAAGTGCCCCAAGAGCACTCAGAAACCAGATCCCTGGATGTATGACATTTTTGGCCAATGTAGACAAATCTAAGGAAAAAAGCAAGATGAGCAGGAGGTTGGAGTTAATAATTTCCCTGCCCACCCCTAACCATGCTCCTACTAGGAGCTTGACTAATCTGTCCCTGTCTGTATTTCACAATCCAAATTACATGGACTAAGTCCTCCTATAATTGGTAGAACCCTCACCTCCTGCAGTGTATGTCATCAAGAGCAGCACAGAAGTGACGTTGTGCTGCCCTGTGTATGTAAACATAAATTTCATATGCAGAAAAGGATGATAATACCTTAGAACTGACCTTGGGAGTTGCTTTTTTTTTGTTTGTTTTGTTTTGCACCGCTTGCTTTTTATTCTGTGCAGGTTCTGGGAGACAAAGGCAGCTCTCTGTTTTTAATTACTGTAAGTAGCTTGTAAGTAGCTGGAACAGCTTTTTATGCAACCTGATTTGAATATATTCCAGGCTGAAGATAGACACCTATTTTAAAGGCACAGCATGCTCATCGTGGCTCTCTGCCAATCAAGCAGTTGTCACTTGCTAGACAGTCCTAAACAACTTCTGCTCCTTCCTCAATTCGCTGTCTGTCTGACTGATGGAAACGGCAGGGCTTCTCCCCTTCCCCCGCCCCTTTTCTTTTCCCCTGAACCAGTGTCACCACATGGCAGGAGAATTCAGCCACTGCTGCTTAGAACAAGGCACTGTTTGTGCTTCTGGCCCCAGGGTTTGGATAAGGACCCCTGAAAGCGAGCAGGGAAGACTATCAGTGTAATTCCCCAAGAATCCTCTGCTTTCCACAGCTCCTTGGGGTGGATATGGAGGCGAAGAGGGTTTAGTTGGTTTTATTCTGCTTTTTAAATTTCTCAAGCTCTCTCAAGACCAAAAGAAATGAAACCCATATCTGTTTTTTTTCTGAACTCTGCCCAGCCAGATTATGTATAGATTGTGTGAGTATGGTGGTCTGGCCCTGTACCAGTAACACTCAAAGACTTAATCTGAGGCAAAGTTACACATGATAAGTGCATGGAAATATTTATTCTTCTGTTTTATCTCTGCAACACAGTTATGGGGGAGCTTTGCTACCATGTCAGATCAGCAGCAAATACCCAATGCAGAGGACTCAACTGAACCTCAGTATCTTTTGCTCCATCTGCTGCCTTAGCTATTGTTGGACTCCTTGCTTGCTTACTGGGATATACGCTCCAAATATTTTGAAGAAAGTCCTAGAAATGTTGTCTCTGGACTACCGAAAATATTTTAACTTCTCCTCCTTCCTCCTGATTTTGAGACTTTGATTCTTTGTGGTCCTTTATGATTTTATGTACATTTTAAAGGCTTTTCTTGAGCCTGTGACTTTATCTGAATTCATTCAAACTTTGGCTGATGGCCATCTGGGGCAAAAGCACATACTGGTATCAGTACTGCAGTTTATGGTTCATTATTATTTGTGATTTCTAGATTTTCTCAACCTAAGTTTTGCATAGCCAGCTTTGTTAAACTTTTGACACTGTGATGATGAATAAAAAAAGAAATCTTAATTCTAATGGTTGTGATTCTTAGTTGTATACTTAATAATGTTAAATGTAAAACTCTTCCCTTAGGAATGTTACATAACTGGTCATCATTTCAGAGTGCAAGGTGCTATTTCTAGTCTCTACATTTGTCCTCTGCTTGGCTTAGGTGATATCATTGCTACTAATTAATGAAAAGAAAAAGAAGAAAATGGAAAGGTATTCCTTAATTTGTCTTCTCTTTACAACTAACTTGCTGTACATTTTGTTCCTGACTGAGCCCTTTGACACAATTCAAACTGCTGAAGAAGACTGTCCATGGTTTCTTCCATATTCCTTTTCTTGCTTACTGTTTCTGGTTTTAGATATTGCCTATGCCTTTTCCTAGAACTTTATAGTTTTTATTTAAATAATTGTCACCAATGATGACAGCCTGTCAGCAATGTCTCCTCTGTGCTTATGGTGTCTCATGCATGGTATTCAGGTCCTTTATACTCTGGTCTCTGGACAGATATAGAAATGAAAAATCAGAAAATTCTCTGTTAGGCTGTTCACATTTCCTTACCATATATAGGATATATAGGATACAGGATATTCTGTACTTTTCCTATATTTCTTATCAACTGTATTCTTTATCTTTTCCATTTGTTTCATTTGTTTTCTGCTTCCCTCTCCAAGTCCCAAAGGATAAAGCAGTGTACTTTAAAACTTTTCGATGTTTCTACTGCTATTAGTAAAATAGATATCACTCATAAAAATGTACTCTGTGTCTCTGATTTCCTGTCTTTTTAGGTTGCCCCATGACTACAAGTCTCCTTAATCTGTTCTATGGCAGCATAACTACCGAGATTCTCTCTGTGCTTGATGTTTATGCAGTTCAAATATGTTTAAACATCTATTTGTCTTTCCATCTTTGTCAAATGTTTGCCCTCAGCTTTTTCATTTTTTTCCTTGCAAGGCAAGTTTTCCAGACTCTATGTCTTTGTGTTTGTTTTTGGCTTTTTCTCAGAAGTCACAATCTGTCAATGTTAGAGTTAGTTGGGAATTTTCCAGTGAAAATGTTCTTTGTTTTGCTTTTTATTTGAAAAGGATTTTTTTCTAAAATCAGAGATAATTCTCCTGCAGAAGGTACTTGCTTCTCCTTCCCTCACACGTTTTAGGTTGGTATGATCTGAATAGACACATTTAGTTTTGTGAAACCAAATGGCTGCTTCTTGCTTCTGGTTTACTGGCCAAAATATCTAAACTACTCTTAAATATGTTTTTTGTGGAAGAATTCAGGCACCGAATCACATAGCAGCCCCTCATCTTGTTGAACAACTGTATTGAAAATCCAATCAGTGGAAAACAATGGAAGATCATGGGAGATGTAAATTGACCAAGGCCGGGAAGGAAGAAAGGGATAATTATCAAACTAAGATGAATATTGTTGGTATGGGCTGCCTTTCCCAATCACAGCCTTACAGAGTAGGTAGCTTTGGGTGACACCGAGTTTCAAACTCAGAAATGTTCTGAAGGACTTCTCGTTGCTGCAGGTCAGCAGCAGGTTCATTCATTACTGTTATTACTGATCTCCCAGAAAGACGCGCTTAATTAAGCTGGCTGCTACCATCACATGAATTTTAAGGCAAACTGCTAATGTGAGCTATTTATTCCATGCACAATTGAACACACTGCCAATACTGCCTATAATAATACAAAAATGTTGTCATGATTACTAAGAGTGTGTGCTAAAAGACTGAAGACATTTTGTCACTTGGCATCCATAAGGTTTAAAATATGTTGGCCAGGGTTTAGCAGTAAAAAAAAAAAAAAAAAAGCCTAAAAAAAGAATGATTGTTACTAAAATATCTTTCCACTCCTAAACACATTGTATTGTATGAGAGCAAATGGGTGATTGTTCTAGAAGACTCTAGCACCTCTCTCCAGGCACTGTGTTTTCTGTATGTCCCTCTTTCACTCATATTTGGCTCACTTATATGTATTTACTGCAACACAGGGTATGCCAAGACAAGTCAAAGGAAAAAGGAATGTTTGGGATGTAAATTCAAAGCCTTAGGATTAGCAATAACAAATTCTCAATTATATTGTGATGTGTTTCTTCAGAAATCTCTTTTCATACACAAGGCTCCTTGAGTGAGCTCATTATCTCCTGGAATGTAGAAATGTGTTTTGCCATTGCTCAACCAACACTGATGTATTTATTATTCATCTGATACTATACCAGGCTTTATGCTGTGTAATGCTTTCTTTACTATTTCTTTGTTTATTTGTTTTAATGAATATCCATGAGCCAGAGTCTGAATGCAGACCTGTTGTTTTACTCATGCTTGGCAGGAAAGACTTCAAAAGAAAATGTCTTTCACTTTTTTTGAGGTGCTAAACTTGTAACTGGAAGCTATTTAAATGACAGTATTATTTCTTCTCCTTCTCCAGATATTCATGTAAAAATATACTGTAGCACTTAGCACATTGCAAAATGGACCTCTTTTAACATTATTTTGTATCAAGTTGTTAACACATAACCATTCAACCCCTACAATCTTAGTTCATGACTAATTCAGTTCACTCCAGAAAATAAATGCATCTGATCATTGCTAGTGTTTTTTTAAATTGCCAGATTTGAAATTAGTTATTATCTCTAAAAACAATGTTTCTGAGAATGGTCAAAGAAAAGACCTAATTGAACAGGATACCCATATATGATGTTGGAGGTGAAAGAGCCAATTCAATCCTTAGAAACCAATGTGCATTATACCAAAAAATGAAAAAAAGTACTTTTTCCTCAAGCTCATTCTAGTGAGACCTAAGTTGGGGCATTTTATGTGCTGTTCCATAGTCATCCTGGGGAAGGAAAAAAATGCAGGAAAATGGGTAACCTAATTCCCCATGGTATGCCTTAGTAAATATATTCTGTTGACTTTTCACAAGAAAATAAGAAGAAATTAAAGAATTTGTTTTATCATACTCCGAGATGCCAAAATGGGAAGAAGATTCTTGAGAAATAGAGGCCTTATTTGTAGATTACAGCACGGTATGAAGCTAAAACAAAGGTCTGACTCCCTAAAAGAACCCCCAAAACCACAGGACTCTGCCATTTGGAGAAGTGACTTAGTGATGCTGACTAATTCAGTCTTTCACCCAATCTGACAAAGGCCATCCAAATGGCCTTGAATCTGCCTTTTGGTGTAGATTGGGCCAGGCACCAGGTACCTTCCTGCATGAGATCAACTCGAACCCAGCAGGCTCCTTCTCTGCAGAAAATACTGTGTCCCGTGGGCAGCAGCATGGCATTGGAAAATTTGGCTCCTTTGCACCAGGAGGTCTTACTGAAAAAATACATGACCAATTTCTTTTTCCATTTCTTGTGCAATCTGACTGACTTGGGCTCACAGTTGGAATAGAGTAGATTGTTTCTGTGTGAGCAGATGAAGTATCCCAAGTTTGGCCTATATTCAGCTACAAAAAGCTTAAAATAAAATATGGAGAGAAATCAGCAGGAGAATGGAAAAATCGTGTTGTGTAAGTCAGAACACATTCACCCTGTGTGAAGTCAAGGCTAATGATAATAGGCTTGCACATGGGTAAAAACAATAGGGTTTATTTACAGTGTGTTAAGTTTCTGTTATTGTAAGGCTGAAGCATATACAAGCGTGTAAGTGTGGTAAAGTGACATGAGCCAGGCCAAACCTTGATAGGCGTGTGAATTCTGCCAAAATACTTCAGTGTGACAACTGAAAAATGTAGAGGATGAGATTGAACTGAGGGAGAAATAAACAGTGGAGAAAGTACTGGAGCTGCACTGGCTGTGTGCTCTGTAAAAAAAAAAGGAGCTTGCGCAGGATCTCCCACATTAATGTTCCTATTGGGTCAAATTCCGCTTATTTTGTTTCTGTAAAAACTCCTGTCAAAGACAGTCTTCTATTAAGACAAGAGATGCAAGAAATATATTAATTAATAAAGTATGATGATGCTGACTAGGTTTCCTCAGGACAATGATCTCCCTGGCTACATTTTTACTAATAAATAAAATAAATTGGGAATTGTTCCCTGGCCTTCAGGCTAGAGAATGAGCGTGACTTGTGTCCAGAGAGCTGGAAGTTTGTTCCTAAAATAGGCTGGGTGAATCCAGGCTGCTTGTTGGCACTGGTCTTGGGCTTGGCCTAACTTATGAACCATCAGCGAGCACAGCTCTTCCATGGGATTTCAATGTTATCTTCTGGCTCCCTTGTTCTTTTTGAGGAGCAGCAGAACAGAAGACCTGCTGTCCATGGAGGGCTTCAAGTGAAAGGTAAAGCAACTACATATATTCTTCCAAAAGGTCCACAGGATCTTTAAAAATACTGATATCTTAAAAAGAAAAAGGGAAAGTCTTCGGTATCAGATACATGGAAAACAATGCAAGTTTTTCTCCAGGAACATAAGGGAAATGAAGAGACCTGAAAGTGGCATCTTGGAGATGTTACCAAGGTTCATCATGGCAACGAGAAGAACAAATGATGAGACTGCCACACCTCTTGTCACCGTTCTGTACTAGGTGACAGACAGAAGCCCCTTCCTAGGCACTTGTTTGGCCCAGGCAACAGAGCCCAGTGGAGGTGTCTGCTGTGCCCTGACACTCAGCAGCCATAAACAAGAGAAGGCACTGCCTTGTAGCGCTCACCCCACTCCTGCTTGATTCCCCATCCTGCTTCAACCACAGCCAGCTCCAGGGGAAGACAGTCTTGGATACTATCTTCGAGTGCTGCTTCGTATATGGCCAGCAAACTGACAAACGGGTTTCCTTTAAATGAATATATTTAAAGGGCACCTGCAATTTTTCTAAGAGGCAAGTAATTTTGTGTGGAACGAGGATGATCATTTAATGCAGATTTTTATCCACAGCTAAAATGGAGGTTTCAGAAAAAGGAAACAAACACCTTTAAATGGGTGCTAGTCATTTTCTACTGACCTCTGGATATTTCACGCCTGCTTTGGAAAAATAATAATTATTTTTTATGTTTTTTTCTCAAGTAGCTTTTTATTTAAACAGATGCTTTCATTTGTAAGATGGGAAAATTTTTTTTGTTTTCAGTAAAGTGCCAGGCTCTAGCAAAGAGAAAACGCAAATCTAAAATCACTCATCCCCTCTTTCTTGCAAACACAAAAATCTTTTGTTCCGAAAAAGAAATTAAATGGGGGAGAAAAGTAATCCCAATCCCATGTCTTGAAAGAAAATGTAGCAATACTTATCAAGCTCTTCTTCTCTTTCCTTAGTGTTTGGAAGGCTTAATTCTATTTTCTTTTTTGGCAGTAAGGTTGATAATTATGCAGTTGTCTGTTTATTTTAAATAACTGAAAGAATGTGCCAAAGAAAGGAGCAGAGAGGGAAAGAGAGAGGAAGAGAAGGAAAAGATAGAAACTCATTACCTCTTGAAAACTGCTAATCATTCTAAATGGCCACAGAGGCCAGGGACGACTGCAGAAAATTACTATCAAGCATGAAGGAATAAAAATACCCTAGACTATTTTGCTGAAAAAAAAAAGGAAGGAAAAAAGTAAAGAAATCTTGATACTTAAGCAACTAAACTAGAAAGAGTAATGGAAATGAAGCACAGTAAGGGGTCCTGGCAAGCCTTGTAAGCAAGAAAATATATAAAGGGAGGTAGGAAATGGGGAAAGAAATAGATTTTATCTTTCTGTGCAGAACATATTGGCAGAACCCACCACTATATCACAGGGTGCTCTTGGTCCTTTATTACCAGGGCTCCACAAAGCCTTGTTGTTATTTGGTTTTCATGTCATCTCCTTGTCTGTTCCCACTCTCCTTCCTTCTCTGGCTGTGAGCTGCAGTGGGGACAGTGGCTCTGTTTCCCAGACCTGGCAGCAGCAGGAGCCTGAGCCGAGGCAAACGGGCAGAGAGCACCCTTCCTTGAAGGGAATGGCACGTGCTTTTGGCTCTGGCATTGACCCCCAGCCCCAGCTCCTTGCCCACGGCGGTGCTCTTGAGGATCGATCAATATCAAGGATTACAAAGGAGGCTCGGCCGGATGCATATAGGAAGCTCCAGGCACTGAAAGCAATATCCAAATAGCAGCCCTTGCAGGCCTGGCTTCATGAATTGTGTGCAGCGCTGGCCCCAGTGGTCCCCAAGCCATTTAAAGGGTTTATTGCTTGCTCGGCAGCCCAGGCTAAAGCTGCGTTGCTACCAAGTGAATTCTGTGCTAAATATTAGCACTGTAGCTAAGAAAGCTTTCCCTCTCCGGTCTTACCTCTATCAATATTAAAGAAGGTAAAAATAAGTCACTGAGGGGGAATATTGCTCCTAGAGTACAACAAAGAGGCCTGATGAATCAGAAGAGCACAATTTAAGAACTTATATTTCACAAAAAAGAAAAAAAAAAGAGAAGTATCTGTACAAACAAAAGAACGGTTTAGAAAAAAGAGGCTCACATTGCAGAAAAATTCTGTCGTGCAACCAGGGCTTTTTTCCCTAGTATTTTTTTTATATTTTTACATTCAGAGTGAAGTTACATTCAGAAGTTTCTTTTGACTGGATTCTCTTTTAGAAAACACTGAGTTGATATAAAATAATTCAAACAACACCTGATGTTCTCACAAACACAAAAGAAGTATTTCCATTATCTAAAAACCCCTGAAAATCTACATTAATTTTTATATTAGCAATCACCTACATTTCCATGTTGGGTACCTACAGTTCTGTAGTAAAACACTTACATGTACAGATAATGTTTATGTGTACAAAAAATTAGAAATAGCCAGTTTTCTGGGCACAGTGGAAAGATATATTGAATTTTGTTTTCATGAAAATGCATTTGAAGAAAGATTTTTTTTTAATTTAAAAAGAGTGTCACATGTTTTCACAAAAAGTTTCAGCCCAGCTAGTGTCTTTACTTTGACTCAGTTTAAGGCAGCAATGGGTTACACAAGACTCAAAAATCAGCATCTGTTTGGGGTCTTTGTTACTCTCCTGATGGTGCCAAATCACGTTGATTCTGGATAATTCTCAATCTGAAATTCTGGATGTGAAAAGCAGTACTGTGGCCAAAGTGAAAGTCTCTGTAATTCCTTCCTGCTGCCATCCTGAAAGCAGCTTGACGGCTGTTCTCCTCGTGGTTGCTGTGGTTGGCACTCGGAGCCTGGGGTGGATGGGTGAGGGGTCTCTTGAGAGGGGAGGATGTCATTAATTCTCCAGGTGTTATTTTTAATGGGTGTTAGGGGGATGGGTCCCACATGAGACAAACTTCTGTGAAGTTTTCCGAGGAATTTTTGATTCTACAGGAGATAGGTGTAGAGGTATATCTTCTCTATTTAGTATTGAGAACTAGGATTTCTAAGTTGCAGCTTAGCAGAAGAGCTTTCTCCTAAAGTTCTTTCCCTTTCCCTGTGTCCTGTGCAGGGACAAGCACGATCCACCCCTGTTATCACACCAGGCTCTAGCCATGTTCAGCAGCTCCTCATGGTGAAGAAAGGTTCTTTCTTCTGAGAGAACATGAAAAATGGATGATTGCAGATGACAGTTGTGAGTATCTTGCTTTCTGCCCACATGGCAAGCCGAAGTTAAGTAGGCACATCTTATGCATCCTATGTACTGTTTCATAAAATAAAAGACTCCTAGGTGCTGTTATTACCTAGATGTTCCTGGATACAGGATCACGTCCAGCGCCAGGATTTTGCCTAATTTTTTTGTGAAATGTGGATGAAAAATATATTGTGTGAACACTTCATTCTGTATTATCTAGTTTAACATAATGCTGGTTATAAACATGAAATCTCTTGGGAAAAGTGTAACAAAAATTAAATGGGGGCATTATTAGTATTAGAAAGCACAATTTGGATTTCCACTAATTCTCTAGTTTTTGCTTATGGGAAAAGCACATATATCTCAGAAAACTGTGCATGTATGTGATTTGGTGTCACTTTTTATACCAGAGGCCAGTTGTTCATTATTCTTTTAAGAGGCAGTTGATGTATTTTTATAACAAGAAGGAATGGAAAATGAGACAGCAGGGGAAGCACTGGGTCTCCCTCTGGGGACTGTTGGATCTGCATTTCCATTCTAGGGCTTGGATAAGCGATTCCTTATCAGCACACACATATGTTAATCTAATGAAAACCATAAGAGCCTAATTTCTCAACCGATGCTCAGTTTTAGGCCAAGTTTATCAAATGTTGGACCTGACACTCTCCTTTGTCTGATTTTGCTTTTTCTTAAACCGAACCTACAACAAGGTGTTCTGCTTATCAGAGCAACAGCACATCAGAAATCTCCCCGGACATGTACATACCCAGGTCAGGAACGCTAACAGCATACTTACCTGATCCTGTGGTGCATTTGCTAGCCCACATTTCTGTCCTCTCTTTTCTTTTTTACTTCTACTTTCTCACCCTGTTGTTCCTCTCATGTTTTGTAGTTCACTTCGGAAATGTGTCTGAATTGGAGCACATTTTGCCAGTCCAAGGAAACAATAAGGAAATAGAAGAAGTACAACTCCATTGTAATTTTCTGGTTGTTACTTGCTTGTGATTCTATGGCCTGACATTTTCTTTCCCGGGAAAAGGTGAAAAAAATATAAATCAGAACATGAGTATTTACCATCAAGCGATTGCAAATGTACAATCTGCTGCTTCATTCTGACTTTTGCAATCTCTTACTTTTTTTTAATCTGGCTGAGCTAACTTGGCTATTTTTTTGTTGATTGCTGGTACAGATTTTCATTTACATCTTGATATCTCTCCGGCTTCTGCTCTCACGTGCCCCATGCTCTGGTTATTATGTGCTGAGCACAGCATCCCAACCAAAGGAGAAAAAACAATGCTCCATGGCAGCAGTGAGCAAGCAAATAGCTCTTGGCAAAATCCCCTGCTCTCCCTAGCAGGAAAATGTCAGGTAACTACAGTCCCAGTGGCAATGATGAATGGGCTGTTTTCCAGTATGCTGGAAATGAAGTGCCATGGCTTTCTTTTCAGAGAGGTGGGATACAGGACCTATGCAGCTGATCATCTCAGAGTCACCAAGCATATTTAACTGGTGATATATTAAGACGTAGATGATAAAATATGCACCAAGTAGTTCAGATTTACTGTTTTATTTTAATCAGCACACAGCTCATTACAGATCATCTCAGATACAACTGATGCTTTTCATGAACCAGTTATTTGACAGTAATCTTTCTTTATTTTACATTTCTCAAGTTTCAAGACATTTTTCTAAAACTCTGTTTCCCAAGAGAAGTCATGCTGAAGAGACGTGCAGCCTTGCCAGAGCTCTGCTTTATGTAAATCTTAAACTGACAGTTCAGCCTCAACATTTCAGATCTGATATCTAATTTCCGTTAAAAAAAAAAAGAAAACTACAGAAAAGGTATAGGTGGCCTTCAAGAGGTTTCCACTCTGGTATGGTGCAGAGGTACAAAGAAGCAGCATGGTCTTCTTTTAACCCTTCAGGAAAGTCACTGTTTTCTTCCCATATTGTAAGCTTTCCACCAGTAGCAGTAATCTGAGGTGAGTATGTTTGCTTTAGAACATGTGGGAGTCAAACACAATCATTATGAAAGCAGAAGTGCAGTGGCGTGTTCCTTGGCACAGACGCCCAGACATTTATCTGAAGAGCTTAAGGTAGTGTCAGATGCCCTGCCTGTATTCCAGGAGCTGGTGCCCACCCCATGTGTGTGAGGGTGACGTGAGTCACAGCAGTGTCAGGTTGCTCAGGGTGGTGCCCTGAGGCCCGATGTGACAGTGGTGGTGGAGCCAGGGCAGCGCAGTGCTCAGAGCACAGCAGAGGTCCTGCGCTCCCTGTGCCAACTCCTGCGCAGGACGCTGGAACTGAGCTTGTATCACTAGCTGGAAAACCAAGTCTTTTCCTTTCTTCTTCTCTCCAGAGGGTCCTGTGCATGGTTAGACCATTATTGCCCCCCCACTACATCTCCCTTTGATTTCATACCCAGCCACCCCTGTGCACAGTGTTGTTTTTGACCAGGCAGACTAAACTTGGCTCTCTGCCCTGTGAATCATAGTGCTTTTTGGTAATCTGGAGAAACTGAGCAATGCCTGAGCTCTCCCGCTCTCACTGGTGTGCAGAGAAAGAGAAATTGTGGTCAGCTATCAAACTCCATTGTGCCAAGCAGAAGTTTAGTGCAGCACCGTGAGTTTGCCAGACAATTCACACATGCCTTAGTGGGAAAGAAAAAGGCAAAATATGAACTTGTTCAACTTCCAAGACTTGTTCAACTTCCAAGACTCTTTGGGAACCAATTGAAGGAGCTGTAAGACCTCCAGTAAATCTGAACTATTGTTTGATCTAATTGTTCTGATAAACAATGAAGGACACAGGGTCCAATGGCAACAAAAGAAGGGATGAATCCCAAAAAGATGAAGCAAAACATGGATAAAATAATGTAGTCATAAAATACATACTATTAACCTCCTATATATAGAACTTTATTAGGAGCTAGCCAAAGAAAAAATGTGTTCTTGATAGACTGAATTCACGTCTTAAAAATTAGAGGAACTTTGCAGAAAGGGTTTTGTTGTGGGAAGAATGGGAAGATTAGGGTTTTTCTGCCTAATGGTGCTCTAGGTAACTGGAATTATGATTGCTCATCAGGAAACAGCTTATGAAAATATCTGAACCAGAGATTAAAGAGTTCCAATACTTCACTCAACATCCACCAAGTATTCATCCTGATTTCTTCACTAGATGCTTCAACTGAATATCTGTCACTTCTACAGGATCTGTTGGAAATGTTTGTTGTTATCCTCCTCCACGTTAGAAAAAAATGTGTATTAGGCCTCTTTAAAAGGTCGCCTTCTTCTGTCCAATTTTCAAGCACTGACTGCAAGTCAGCCTAGAGATGTTGTTGTGTGTCTGGTTGATTTTTAAGACAAGACATTTGTTTGCAGGGGATAAGCACAGTGCTCAGTGTAGTTATTCCACAAGTTTGTAACATGACTCGTGTGATGGCACAGTGTAACCCTGGCCGTGCTGCGCTGTGCTGCGCTGTGGTGCGTATGAGAATGGTGGAGCGTTACAGGCTCCATGTTCTTCCCTCTTGCTTTATCCTCGTTTGCACTATAGGGCTCTTTATGCCTGTTCCATTTCACTCCCTTTCACTAGCCTAGCAAGAAGTCAGGGAAGATCAGAGCCAATGTGGTTCAAGGACAGATTGTACATACAGAGAAAAACTGTGTGAGATGGAAGAGGAGGGAAAAGAGCAGAGGAAAACTAGTTCTTCTGAGTTGATAAAAAGCAAATATTGACAGTTTCTGGCCTTCTGCACTTTGAAAAGCTGGGAAACATTTTTCCAGGGGAAATTTAATTATGATTTCCAATTTTGTTGTCATAAAATTTTGATATATGTCTAGAAAGGTAGCTAGTTTACTGCACTTTTAGGAAATTCAGACCTGCCATACAAGGCATGTTTATGACCCAAATGAAACCAATTGTTATGTTATACCATTTTATCCTATAAGAATATGAGGAAAATATATGGTAAAAGGCACTGATATTATCTCCATCAGCACAGTAGAAGTGTCAGTGGGGGCAGACATTCTGAAACAAGGAGAACTCGAAGTGAATATTATTCTTTGAAAACATTGAAGCAACAGGATCTGTGAAGGAAAGTGTACAGTGCTTCAAAGACATGGATCAAAGTCTTTTCTTCACAATAAAAATAATGCTTGTGTAGCTCTGTGGGAGAGGAGTGGCCCAAACCTGTAGGATTTACATTTTTATTTTACATTCTTGTTTTGCTTTTGCCCTTCAGAAACCCCAGCAATTTCCAGAAATGCAGGACTCCACAATACACTATTGAAATACACCATGTGAATTACTAAACTGTGATATCTGCATGTAACATGTCATGAGAAAGAAATCATAATTTGTGCATGACGAACGTGTCTTGATCTGTATTTAACACACAATCTGATCTGAATAGAACCAGAATTTGTACAAAACACTCATCAGCATGCCTATAGGAGTAGGCTGAGAATGTAAAAACCATCTTTGTTATTCCTTTAAGGAAAATGTCACCTTAACGACCATGTCATGGCTCACAGTGGCTGAAACTGACCTTCTGTCCAGTGGGACCCATCTTTTAGTACCATCCCATTCAGAGATTCAAATGTGTTTTGAACCAGTGATGAGTTAAGCATGTGCTTGCCATGTCCCTCTTCTAAGAACACACTGGGCACTTAGGTAATCATACAACTTACAATACTGCAGATTTTCTCCTGTGTTTCCTTAGGACTGAGTCACAGCGATAGAAGTTGTACCATAGATAGTTAGATATATTGCTCTATTTAGGAATAATTATGAAATGGAGCTGGAGGTAGTAAACAAGCACATGGCAGACAGTTGATGCCTCATGTTCACTACAAAATAAGACTTTATTTTAAATTATTTTGAATATCAAAAGCCAGGTGTTCAGATAGTACTCATTAAAAATTAAGTTAGATAGAGTGCATCTTAACCACAGCTGTAATAGAGATATTCTGGAGACTAATACACAATTTTCAGCCCCTCTGAAATGATAATCATCAGCAAAACTAGGCATACAATGGCAATACGAGCCATTTCTTTTTCCTCCATTTGCTAAAAACAGCAGGGACCTAGGAAGCTAACCTCAGTTTAATAGGTACTACTGAACTAGATTTTTATTAAATCTTTTTCTGTCTCATTTATTTCTGCTCAGTTTATCATTTAGACTAGATATAGCTGGTAACAATGTTCAGCCAGTTCCTGAAAAGTCAATCTGATCAACTGCATCTCAGCTTGTCAGTTTTGCTCAGACCTGTGTCCACCTAATATGATGGGGACATTCCACAATTTTTTCTACCCATGTATAAATTAGAACCAGAGTGGTATCGTAGTCTCACCTTTGAACATAATCAAAGACTGATTTCTCTAATCCCACTTGACAACCAAGGGATGTAATCAATAGACTTACACATTGGTGATAACTCATTAGAAAGGGTCCATCTCCATTGAGAGTTGGACAACTTGTAATTTCATTTTCATGCATGCCAAGAGAAATACATTTATCTTTCTGAAGCATCATTTTCACAGACAAGGTTTATACTAATTTAATTTACTTTAACAGTAATCTAAATTAAATATCTCCAAGAAAATGAAGAATCAGAGAGACTAGTGATGAAATCCAGTCAGACTCTTGTTGTTTTAGCAGCACAGCTTTATCAAATGGTGGGTGGTGAGCAATACTGCTTCCTTCCATCCATGCTGTTGGTTGGGGAGAACGTCACTTTCCTGAGCCAGGCTGAAGTTAATGGAACAACCAGCAAATGTTTGAATTATATATCTTGGTCCAGTATCCAGGATCTACACTCATCTGGATGGGAACAGATAGACTTATACAGATGTAGACACAGATCTATACATTTAGAGATATTTAGCTGTCTGGATCCACCTAGACATCTGTCTAGGTAGATATTTGCAGATCTAGATAGGTAATCATATAGATCTAGAGATAGATAGATAGACAGATAGATGTATAGATAGACAGATTATCTGTATTCCTTTATGTACCTAGATAGACAAATATAGATATCTGTATGGAGCCAGCTAGTTAGATACCTGGCTATCTACCTACTAGGGGAGAGGATACTTGTCTACCTCAGTGTCTATCTACACTTAGACACAGCAGGTAGCTAGGCAGCTGTATGTCCACATTGCATGCACATAGCACCATCATCAACACTGATTGGAGATGTGCATGCAGATGTGACTGCAGAAGTAACAGCCTGCTGTAAGTGCTGGAAAATGGAATTCCTTGCAACAGTCACTGGCAGAATGCTGTTTTCATTCTCCTTAAACCAAAAACATCAAAGCAGTGGATTATTTATTTAATATGGTTTTGTCAAAGAAATGGTGAACTTCAGTACACTGAAGGGACAGACTCAGTGTAAAAACAGAATACCCTTTAAAGAGCTATTGGTGCAAAACAACCCTAAAGCATATCTAAAATATTATACTCAGCTGGCTTAACAAAGGTACACACAGTTACAATTTTTAATGAATTCTGTGGTTTGCTGCACATGTTCCAGGCATGCACTTTCTCCTCCCTCTGCTAATTTGCTTGATTGTCCTCTTCTTTTCTCTGTGTAGGAAAACCATCTGATCATCATAATCTTAACATTGGCTTTGTAGCTGAAACCCTCAGGCTTCAGATAGCAGCTTCCCTGTTTAGCCTGAATACAGTTTTATCTTTTTGCTATCATGCTATCATGCTGCAGTGCTCATTTCTTACTGCTCTTGTTCTTCAGTGTTGTGAAGAATAATGGTAAACACATTGGATGCTTGTGATGGGAGTGCAAACAGCCCTCCGAACCTGCTCTCTTCCAAGTCTGAATAGCCTTGGTTCTCAAAGAGTGTATGTAAAGTAGATATTACCTTTTCTTGAGCATTGCTCTGCTGTAAGTTTCATCTGTCAGGCAGTGGCAAGGAGGAGCAGCGCAGGAGGAGCAGGAGGAGCAGAGCAGGAGCAGAGGGTGAGCCAGGCTGGCAGGACTCAGCCCTACCATACCTGAGCGAGGTGACCACAGGCAGCTGCACTCCGGCCAGCTCCTGGGAGGCTGGATAATGTCCCTGCCTTGCAGGGTGGCCATGGAGAACCACAAGTATGGCGCACTCAGAAAGCCCATAGGGTGTACAAGACAAACCCTCAGTGACAGGTAACAGTCCTGCAATGGCACACCCTCCAAGAAAAGTCCTCCTGCGCGCGGATCTTGTGCTGTGTACTGCAGTTATAAAATTTTAAAATATCCTCTGCCTGATGTCGTCTCTTGGAAAGTAAAGCCATTCAATAGAACTGAAATAAGGATAAATCCCTAAACAGTTTTATTATATTTTTATAATCCATCCTTCTTTTTTTTTGTTTTTGTGACACTGGGCAGCTGAAGCAGGCTTGCTCTAAGCCCCGGATGGCTGCACTGTATTCACCTTCCTGCCCCACAATGGGGTGACTTGGCTTTCCTTCCCAGTCCTTACCTCTCAAATTTATTAGGTCTCCTTTCTTTGAAAATTGCAGTGGTTTGGCCTTGCTTAGCTACCAAAAATAGCAATGCCTGACTGGATGACCTTGAGAGGAGCTGGCTGGCTTTTTACCAATATAGAGTCTATTACCTTCAATGCTTGGATAATGTGGAAAGTCAGAGGCATTTTTAATTTTGGACGAGTCAACATGATGAGTCAGTTATTACTTCTCGTAATAAAGCTGGTTTTGCAAGGTCGTTCTGAAGGAGGAAAATTAAATTGTTTATTTCATGAGTGCATTTGCACCTATCCCATATTGAACTCAGCTAAACATTCATTTTCATAGGTATAATATCGAACAACTGTGTTATTTTCAGCTCCCCTTTTGTACATTGCAATGTGGCTTTTGGAAAAAGATTGAAGAATAAGCATTCTGTGATAAGTATTAATTGGATATTTTTAAGTGAAAATTAACAAAAACCTTGGGAAAGCTGGGTTTTTTTGGGGGCTCAGATATAATTTCTAATTGTTTACAAGAAACACTGTGTATGTGGGAGTTCTATATCAAGAATACTTGCAGCATTAAATAACATTTAATATATCAAGTAACTAAGTGTGATCCATGTAGTATCATTTACAAAAAGCATATCTCTTTGCTAATCTATTTCATTGACCGGACAAAAATGTTTTTCAACAAACTAAATCAAACAAAATTTTGCTAATGAATTCCTCTAGTCCTCCATGGACATGGTGCATGATAATTGTTAGTGAAAGAGGATGCAGGGCAAAGGCTGGACTGTCTAAAATACGAGAGTAGTATGGAAGCATCCATCCCTGCCTATGTAAGAAAGACTGCACACTCAACCTCTAAGGCTGCCTGGAAGTGAGTTCTATCCATTTGTTTAATGAAGCCTCAAGAACACAGAAATTTAAATGCCACTAATTAATTAAAAACCTCTACAATAAAAAGTATAACAATGATCTAATTTGGAGGGCAGTAATCAATATGCAAGGAGATCAGCTAAAGTGCAGCCAAAGATAACATCAAAACCTACTGAAGATATGAAAACTCCAGGGAATATGTCCAGCAGAGTTTGGATAATGCCTTGTGGTGTTTGTCTGTAACTTAGGAAAGATTAGTGTGCAGTTATCAACAAATTAGTCTTTTATTAATAACTTATGCTTTGGAATGATAAATTCCGTGCTTGACCACTGTGTTCTTCCCCAGGCACAGAGGAAGAAGAAAGGAAAACCAATCCTTTAACAGGCATGGGCTATTGACAAGTCACCCTGCGGGCTATACTTCTCCCCCAAAACTTCCAGAGTTAAAGCTGAATATATATGATGGATTGAGGTTAAGTGAATGTGGTATAAATATTTATACTACACATTCACATTATACATTTTTTATATAGTACATGGGCAAAATGCCCTGATAAAGAACATTTTGCTATAAGGTGCCATGAAAGACTAAAAAGTGTAAACTTTTTTCAAGTTTAAATGCTACTAGACCTCAGTCAGATGTAAACAACACATGATGAAATTGTTTGGGGTTATGTAGAGAACTTATTTTAGGGCTGATAGAAAACTACATTAGGCAAAGGTAGAAAACCACTTAACTCTGCATGGAGTCTTCTACTCGAGTAATGATTGACTTATGGACACTCTAAGCAGAACTTTGTTTTTAACGTCTGGCTTCTACATCTATATAATATCCCCAGGTTATCTTAACTATCCCCAGTTAAATTCATCAATGTTGATGACCATGACTTTGGACTTGAAAATATGGTGGAGAAACTTTGGCAAAGAGAGAAGCAGATTGTATGTGAATGGAGAAATTCATCATAATGTCACTGAGTACCTGGGGAGTGGAGTTCAAGCTGATTTATTACAACATTATTTTTCATTTTTACTGGACATTGATCAGGCCTAGGCTCAAGCAATCTCATTGTGATGTCCATTCAAGCAGTGAGAGTGACACTGCTACTTCATAGGCACATTTTTTATAGGTTTTTTGTGCTGCTACCTGGTAACATGCAGCTTTTTGAGGCTGTTGGTATATATTGCACAGCATCCAGAGCTGTGAGACTGCAGCTGATGCCAGAGCAGAGAGATATCTTGGGAATTCCAGCACCAGGAAGCATGTGTCTGCTTACAGGATGATGTAGGCAGCGTCATGGGGAGAGAGTGCCATGCATTCAGAAGTCCTGGGGCAGATGGCCTCTGCTGATGAGGTGTGCTTAGCGATGCGAGATTTTCGACAACAATAAATAAGGATCTTTCTCAGCTGCTGAATACCAAAAGATCACACAAATGGAAAAAAATGCAATAGAGTAGCAAAACTGCAGACACACAGAACTTGTTCTTTCCAGTTAGCTGTGCTGGGAAATTCTGTAGCAGATGTCAAATATGGGGCGAAAATCCATCCTTCAGGCTAAGAGTCACAGTGTCACCCCAGCCACCACTTTGAGTGGGTGTCTCACTGCTGGGCAGCAGGAACAAGGGGCAGGCAGCCAGAGGCAGCTGCTGGGCAGGGATGTCACTGAAGGAGTCAGGAATGTCTGGGATGTGACTCCGGCTCAGCCATACCGCCTTAGTCTGTCTGGAGTCAGCAGAAGTGGGTGGTCATGTACTGGTGAATTTTTCTTGTGAGCAATAAATTAGTACAGAACAATGCTGACTCTTACACGATAAACTAAACAGAAATCTTAAATGTACACCAGAGGAGGAGGAGGAATGGAAGGTACAATTCCAGTAGTGTTTACAAAAAAATTAAGGACTAAGACCCTAGCTGTACCACAGATTTTGCTTCTTCATAGCTGAAAAGAAAAAGAACTGTTTGTTCGTTTAGGCTTTTTTTAATCCATGGGAAAGACAGGTGATGGGAGCTAAGCAAGAATGGGATGTGTCTCCTCTGCACCTCCAGGCATGACTCCAGAGAGCAGCTCCAGCAGGTGATGGTCCATTCCCTTTAGCACCATAGGATGTGCCTGGCCATAGGCAGGAGCAAAACTCTTCCATGTAATTTCTGATATTTCCCTCACACAGAGCCTCTTTCTTATCAGAGTCTGCAGTTACTGTTTTTCTTTCTGATTAAAATATGCTCTTGGGAACACAGGCTATTTGTGCTTTACTCTTAGTAACCTTTCTACTGCATGGTGGGAGTGAAATGTCAAGACTGATAAATACCATGAAGTGAACCCCCAAAAGACAGGCTTGGATACTGCATCATTATTTTTGCTAGCCAGGGTAGTTCGGCAAACCCTCAAAGAATCGATGCCTACAACTTCCCTGCAACCTATGTAAGTGTGTGTGTACGTATGCTTGTCCAATGTTAGATCGACTTCTTTAAAAAAACAGAACATCACATGTTCCTTACCTTAAATCAGGTTAATTTGTAAGAACTTCAAATTGTAAGGATTTTTTTCTGTATTGCTTAGATTTTTTTTTTTTACTGGCATTGAAACTGTAATATTTTCTCAATAATTGACCAGCTTTTCACAGCACTTTGATTTCCAAATATATGTGGAGGATAAATTTATTCTAGTAACAGAGGCAAGTATTTTATTGAAGTTTTAAATGTAGCATTTTTACTGCTTTTTTAGAGGGAAAAATAAAGAAGCTAAGAGATATGGTAGGTATGGAAAAATGGATGGGTGAAGAAAAAAACAGTGGAGTGGGAATGAAAAACAAACATAACTTAATTAGGACTTAAAATAGAAAAATAAAAAGACTATATCTTATTGAAATTCAGAGGGCTGTATATACAAGCTGAGAAACCTGGCTGGAATGATGAGTTCATGTCATCTACTAATTTCATTATAACTGTAAGGCTGTAACGCACCTGGGGTTTATTTTGGTTTTGTTTTCTTTGATTAGCAATGAAATTAAGTGGGTGTGATCACTTGTTGGACCTGGATTCCCCTTTGTCTGTCTTACTTAGCATATAAAAATAATTTTCAGCAAGAGCCACAGCTTTGGGAAGCTTGCATCATTTACCCATCTCCAGGATATGAATAAAACATTGAGAACAAGATTTATGGAGATTAGGCACCATTGTTTAATGCAACAGTTTGGTTGGAAAGTCTTTGGATATCATTATAGGCTGTTAAGTCAGTTCAGATCGTACAGTCCATAAAATATTAGTAAAAGCATTGAGAACATGGTCTTTTAGAAAAGGTTCATGGCTTCTTGAAAGGCAAGTCCTGCCTCAGTAGCCTGATCAAGCTCTTGGAGGGTGTCAGTGATCTTGTCAATGAGCACACAGATAAAGGATTTCCCTGGGGCATAGCACGGAGTTTCCAAAATTCCTTAAGGTTCATAACCAGAAGTTATAATGGGAGCTAAGTTTGGAGGAAAAAATCATTTATTGAGTGAAACCTGGTAAAAGGAGAGAAAACAGATGATTTTTCTACATGGATGAGTCAGCAGTTTATTCCCTCAGAATCAGTGTTAAACCCAGTTTTACTCAGGACCTTCATCAGTGTTGTGGTGGTGGGAGTTCACCGTGCAATCTCCAAGGCTGCACTTGGCACTAAGTTCTCTCAGCCAGCCACGTGCCATCCCGATGGCAAGGAACTTCACAAGGACCTCAGAAAACTAAGTGTGAGGGTAAAAAGGGGGGCAAAGGAGTACCAATGCAGATAAATATGAACAAATGCATCTGGACATAAAATCATCTAGATGGGTCTACCGCATGGGGTTAAACACAGAGATGGCAGTGACAGCTCAGGAAATCATCAGCTCAGCATGCAGCAGCAGCCAAAAGAATGCTGGGCATCTTCAGGAAGGAAGAAGGAGGGAATTATATAAAAGCTTGGTGGGCTCACATCTTGAATGTGGTGTATACTTCTGATTTCCACAACTCAAGAAGGATATTGTGCAGCTGGTGTGGAGGAGGACAACAAAATGTTCAAGGATTTGCAGCAGCTACTTTACCTCAACATGGTAAAAAGTTTGGGACTGTTCAGCTTGAAGAGACAGCTGGGTTAGGGGAGATGTGATCAAGGTTTATGAAATCCTGAAAGTCAGTTGATAAGTCAGATACAAAACTTCTCTCTGCCATGCTCTGCAACAACTGGACTTGAGAGCATTTGAAGCTGATAGGAGATTGGTTTTAAACAGATGACAAGGTGTCTTCACACAGGGCATCGTGAGCTTTCACAACCTTTTGCCATTTGAAGCTGTGGAGGCAGTGAGTACCATTAGGTTTGGGAAAGGACTAGAGGAATTAATGGGCAGCAGATCTGCACTAAGACCAGAGTGAAGCAGACATGAATATGTCCTGGAATATCCTTAAAACAGTCTTTCTGGATGGTTAAGGAGTATGAGAAGAACAGACCACAAAGTGTTGAGAAGCTCACATATTTTTCCCTAAATTGCACTGTCCTTTTGATGATATTGGATATCATTAGCTTTACCCAGGAGGTACTTTTATTTTCTTAGAAATAAAAATTAGAACCTATAATTGGAACGTAAAGAATTATTCAAAGTTGCTCTACTATTCTTCTGGACTAATGGCCCTCAGTTTTAATGTCAGAGTGGAAATTATTTTAGAAAAAATATATGTTAACTTTATAATGCTGGGCATTATTAAGAAACAATACTTCCATGTTCTTTCTATCAGCAAAACTCTTCCCAGATGTTTTTGTGAGTTTTATACTATCCCAGCCCACATCAAATTTCATTTGGAACATAAGCCCCTTCTGGTTTTGAATGAAGGCCAGAATTAAAACCCAAGGAGATTCAATGATTGAACTTTTCCTTCAACCTTGAATTTCATGGACAAGAGGTGTTCAGTTTTAAGAATATGATTCAGACTAGTTTCCAAGGAACCACTTCCAGTCCTTCTTAAAAGTGAATCACACATATTTAAACACAAAATCCACCCTCTTTCAAAAGAGCTTTTACTCATTTATTTTTACAATTAGAAAAAAGAGAAACAACATGCAACCGAATGCACTGATGACATGGCAACCACAACATCAGCTAAGGTTTATAACACTATGCCAGCATTTCACAACAGAGGTTTTCTCTTGCTCGTGTTCATGCTTGCAGCAAAACTCCCAAAGGCATCCACAAGTATAGAACAAGGTCTTGAGTTACTAGTAAAGTTGAGACAATGGGAAAACAGATGTGAAGGAAGACACCAAGGTGTCTGAGAACATTTATTCAGCAGCTCATGGAGAAAACTCAAATACAAAGTCAGCATAGAAAAGCTGGCATCAGGGATTAGATTTCAAGGAGAGCATGAATTGTGGGGCACCTTGGAAGTTTAACTAAAGGTATCATAGAGAGAAGGAAGCCACTGGAAAAATGTGAAGAGAGGTTTGATGCAGTTAACTCCACAAGATATGAGAAATGACAGCTTCTTTCTAGAGAGGTGAGACCACTTTGTTAAGGGCAAGGGAAGGAAAACTGCAATATTCAAGATGGGGAATGAGAATTTCTGCTCTGAAGGAAAGTCTTTAAGAGCTTTTAAGCAGAAAATACAAACAACTTTTATCAAGGCAGAGCCTAGATCAGAACCTTTATCAAGGCAAAGCCTAGAGCTTCTTCAGCAGGAAGCTTGAATGGAAGATGTCCTACAGACAGAGGGAGCAATAACAGGCCAATGGTAATGATGGTTTTTTTACTGATGAAGGAAAGTGATCTTAGGAGAGCTGGAAAGAGAAATCAGGAGATTTTACAGTAATGCTGAACTTGAGCTGATGCAGCACTTCCCCAAAGAAGAATTAAGGACACCAACTGAGATGTAGGCTAGCATATTTGAAGTATTTCCTGTTTAAATATGTTTGCTTTTGGCAACCTAAGCTATGTTAATATAATGATGTAGGGAATATTTTGCACAAGTCCTTAAATTCCCATCTTCCTATCACTCACTTTTAACTCTTAGCTGAGGTACTGTTTACAGCCCTGACTCTTCAGGATGTTCTCAAAGCTTCACACCTCAAGGTGTTGGACATGCAGCTCAGGAACACAGGTGTTAAAAGTTTCCAGACAATTTTAAAAATACCATACAGTTCCTTAATGAAGCAAACGTTTAATACACACAGAAAATATTGTAAACTGTAACATTGAATTGTATTTTGAATATCCTCAAGAAATTTTAAACAACGTTTACTAGAGCATTTCTGTTTGTATTCCTTATGCAGTCCACCACTCTGTTGCTGTTTTATATCCAAACATAAGGTTTTGAGCACTTTTTATTGCATACAAAGGCATCTTCTCATCTTGTTCCCGAGGCAGTTCTTGAAATTATAACAGTATGTGTGTGGAAATGTCATCCACGCTCAGACTCTGAGAAGACTGTCCCTGACCCAGCATTTCCTCACTGCTCACTGGCTTTCTGAAATCTGTCAGGAACCTTCTGGGGTGTCTGACTGTTCTCCCAGCAGTTCTTGTCTGAACTGAAACTGATAAAGTTCTGGGACTTGGCCCTGCCAGGAGATATATCTGTTGGTTCTTTATCAGTCAGGCTCAGGGCAGCCCTTAACTTTCACTTTTACAAAGAATTTCTCATTGAGCAACTGTGGATGACCCGCCAGATGGCTTTCTCACAATGGAAAGTTCTTTAAAGCTTCAGAAACAGTTACCAAACATCTGAGCATATTTAGTAAGTGCCATATTCTATGTCTACACATTTCTGTGTAATCTACCCGAGTTGCTTTATCCCACAGTTTTCAAATATTTGGAGATCAAATTTGATTCCATCTACTGTCCACTGGCTTGTTTCCATTTTCTTGAGACAGAAAGAGCAAATGCCACAATGCAGGATATGTGACTTTTCCTCCAGTTTTTCAAAATTTGGCATGTTCATATTTGCCGTACTCTCTAACAGATGCAGGCCCACAGGTCTTCCACCATCATATGAATGTTCATAGATCTGAAGGCTAAATTCAGTGTAGAAGGGATGATTTCCCTTTGCATTCACAGTGGAATATATCCACCCCTGAGTGAGAAATAAAGTGTATCTTCACTTTCTGCAGAGTTTTTTGTCTCTTGGTCTAGGTAAGTGAAACTTTGGCTATCTCAGTGTGTGGAAAAATTTAAAAGTTGCATTACATCCATGATCTCTTGGTTTTGAATTTGCTTATTAAAATTAACAAAAAGTCAGAATTAAGATTAAGGGGATTTTCCACATATAAACAGTCTAGAAGAACACATCTAAACTCGCTCAAACCATTGTATCAATACAGACTGTCTTAGTCTTTCCTTCAGGTGCAAGGATACTGGGAAAGGCATGTATTTGAAAATACAGCTTCTTCATGAGGAACTATGATAGACCACTATTGTAATCAATCTGATCATTATGTGTAGGCAGCGTGTAGAGAGCAGTCAGACAAATTGGGGTGGAATCAGTACTTGGTTTAAAATATTTTAAAATAACATAATGATAAAATATAACCAAAGAAGAAAGGGGCTGGTATTCTTCAGGAATGGTACCTCTGATTAGCAGTTTACTGTAGTTCTGCCTCCCTCAGCCCTTCTCATTTTTCAGGTCAAAGACAAAGGGACCCCTCATCAGCATGGTATTTAAGACTTGCAACCTTGAAATGACAGGATAAAGCTGTCATTTCTTCTGCCCCTGGGATTCTGCAGCAAGGATGCATGGCATGGTGCAAGATATGTGATCTAAAGAGAGCATGAATTGTAGAGGGGACAGTGACATTTTCTCTGCTTCCCACCTGCCTGTGCTATTTCATTCTTTCCTTTGCTCCCCCAAGTTAGGATGCAGCTGGCAGTCAACACTTAAGTAAAGGCAAGTGCTGAAGGAGCTCTTGGGTTTTGTGTCTACTAATGAGGCTAGCTGTGATGGCTAAGGAAGACTGACCTTTCTGTGGAAGCTTACCCAACAATTTAGGCAATTTCTTTGCCTCTCATCATTGATGACTGTTACTTATTATTCCTTTAGGCCTGGGATTCCATCCTTTCTGACAAAGGCTTGTACTTCATTCATTTACAGTGACAGTTGTCAGATAACCTAATTTTACTTATTTAAGAGAATGGGGTGGGGGGGGGATTTCACACTGGTTTTTTTTTTTCATTCCCTTCTCAAAAGAATTTGTGTGAGCTGGAGTGAGCCAGAGGATTTATAGGTCTTGGAAAAATGACTTTGAGGAAATGCTCAGGATGAGGCATTGAAAGATAGAGGTTGTGCAGGACCATAGGCAGGTATTTGGAAAATGTGGGTCAGAATTGCCAGGAAAGAAACCAAGGCACAAATTATGTGGCAATACGATACCAAAAGGCTGTCTGAACCTTGAATGTTGTCACAACCAGAGTTTAAAAATTTTGACTTAAAAAGAGAGGCTAGGGACATTTTTTTCCCCTTGCCTAATGATGTGTCAAAACTGGAAACCTACAAAAGGCTGTGAGCCCAAAAAGTGCTAGAACGGAGCAAACTGAGATTTTGTTGAATGATCTGAGAACTTGGGCATAAGAAGTGGACTTTCAGATGAAAGGACAAGCAGCTGTTTATAAGCAGTCAGAAATCAAACTCACCCATGCAGCTACCTACCTATTTAATTGGTCAGAAGATACCTAGAGATGTCTGGGATTCGTATCCCTGTTAACTGGGAAGGCATGTGTGTCTGGCAGGCAAACTTACCTTGACTCTCAGGCCCTGAGATTGCCAGTGGGAAGACAACACTTTAAAAAATCCTGGTCTTTTAGGAAAGTAGCCAACACCAGTGACTCTGTTAGTGTCATTTAAGACAAATTGTCTGAGATGTTTCTCTTTGCCAGTGGCTTGAAGCTGTATTTATCACAGACTGAGAAGAGCTGTGCACTCATCCCTGTCAGGTCAATAGGGTATGTGAGCGCCACATGCAACAGCAAGAAATTGGAGCCAGAAATTCCATCCCAGCTCTGGAAATGTTAAAGAGCCTCTCCAATACCGGTGATGTTCCCTGCAAGCTATTATTTGTAGTATCAGATTTCATCATTTTTCCTGAGATATTTGGTATTTTCCATGTTCTGTGCTGGGCATTGCCCTTTGGAACTTGATCACACTTCGTCCCCCTTATTTCTCTTCCACATTTTGCATGACAAACTCTCTGACTCCTACATGGTGCAAACCACATTCTGCACATGAACAAAGCTCATTTTGAAGGAGTTTGACAGAAATGGACTGGAGGACCTGGGCTGGTAAATGGACGCAAGAGCTCCACAGAGCTGAGTGGTGCACAGCCTCACTTTTCACTATGACCTGCACTGTCCGTCCATACTGTGGAACTTGCCTGTGGCAACGTAAAAGCTCTCTCACACACAAAGCCCTGTTTTAAAGTTTTAAAGTCAGTGTTAGTAGTGTGTGGGCCTCTTGAATCTGCCAGGCATTGCTACTTTAGTTCATAGCAAGGCAATTTTACGCTTGACAACTGCCCCATTCACTTCATGACTCAGCTTTATTCTTTATGCAATATTTTAAAAGACGAAATTTGTAACTACACTGGAGAGACCCCAGAGCTTTTTGTTTTAGAAGAGGAGGAAATTCTTCCATTAAATGCCTCATGCAAACTGGGTGACTTCTGAAAATTAGTTTAATCAGCCTTTAGTAACTATCATCCCTTATGGTTAATGGCAAATTTTGTATAATTAGATTTTAAGAAAGCATATGTTGCTAATTTCTTGTTCTGACCAGGAACGGCAGCTTTAGACAGTTATGTGAGATCCTGAACAATGCCAGGTGGAGCTGTAGTTAAGAGGAAGCATGAATATTTACATTGTCTTCACTATAGGCCACTGCAGGTGCATGTGAGTTGGATCTGCGAAATGTGACCAGTTCTTGGTTTCCCAGACTGAAACAGCTTTATCTCCCCTGGGGTCTAAGGAAGAATCTGGCTGCTGGCTTGAGAAATCTGTCTGCAGGTGGAGAAAAGTGATGAAGTTGTTTTCCTATGTGGAAAAAATAACATTTTTTTATATAACACTACAATAGCTTGTGATATTCTGAGTTATTTAGATATACCAGAGAGATCAAAGCATTGCAGTATATTTTATCAACTTGCCTGTATTCTGAATCTATGAAATTGTATTTTCTCTTGTTCTTATTCAATTTATGATTTATTTTTCTCCTGGTATAAATTGGTTTCTGTTCTATGGATTTGTGGCAGGTATTCCATCTTGTTTTTCAGTATGCTATGTCTAGAACAAATATCTAGTCAGTCATGGGCATAAAAAGTATTAATCATATGTGTTTGAAGGTATGTTGCTATAGCAATTCCTTTAGTGCAAGAAAAAAGCAGCATATAGCAGGCCAGGGATATGAGAACAGTAGGAATTACAAAGCTATAACAGCACTATTAACACATTATTGCATTGTAATGATATTATTTTCTAACTATTCCAGTCCCCAGCTGCCTAATTTTTAAGATAGAATTCTCCAGCAGGGATTTCATAAATGGCTCTGACATGAAAGACACTTGCAATATGGAGAAGACATTAAGCTATCTGAAGAAAATAATTTTCAAAAGAGAAAGTGGGTAAACAAGCAAAATATCTTCTGTCCATGACATACCAGATCCCTTGTCTTCCCTACACCAATGTGATCTACCCTGAGGTGCCGAACATGACAGGACTGAATGGAAGAGATTAGCAAGACCCAGCTTAAAAAGAAATCCTGTGAGTTGAGCGTGTAAAGCTGCAGAGCAGGAAAGCTGGGAGAGCTAGCAGAAGGAGATATGGAAATGTAATTTCATCTTGTATTACAAATCTAACTGTAAAATTTTAAAACCAAAGCAGAAAAGACATTGTCTCTGGGAGGATTATAATTATCTGGGGGAGAAAGGAGGCGGTAAGTGGTGGTGCCGCTCACGTCTGTAAAAAGAATGCAACGGTAAATTGAACTGATTGGGAGTATGGACAGAACCACAGCGTTAAAGAGGACTAGTCAGACACAGATACACTTAGCCTGTATTAAGGCTGCTAATCCTCTGGGTGTATTAGCATTGCCTTCCCTGGGGGGAAGGTAGGGACAGCTTCAAGTAATCCCACTCTTGATATTTAACTCTTTGAGTTTGATGCTTTCCTAATGTAGATGTTTGCATTATGTTGCAAAATATGCTGAATTGCCTAACAGATCTCGCCTTTCTATGCTCTGTGTTTTAAATATTGAATTCTTGGGGTCCAACTATTGTAATATCTCTCTTTCAACACACTCATTAAAGAAAAGAAAACAAGAATCCCACAAACAAAGGAACGCTGCACTAGACCTTTGGATTTGTTGCATTGATTTATTGTCTGAATAAACAAGAAAGAACATTTATATTCGAGTGGATGGGATCAAATAGTAAAGATCAGAAGGAGCTAGCTATGTATCATCCACATCCTTTCTTTTTAATTAAAGACAAATATAGGCCTTCCAGAAAAAGAAGCAGCAGTTCAAAGAGGTATTAAGTTTAATAGCAAGCAACCTTTACAGAGATGGATCATTTTCTCACTGTTTTGCTGTACAGCAAAGTGACAGTGAGAAGCAAGAAAAGAGAACCGGGAAAATTTAACCTGTCACAGGAAGAAAAAAGGAAAAAAAAGTACTACTTTTGTTGAAGACGTTTTCTAAGGAAGAGAAAATTTTCAAAGGGGGAGGAAAGGAAGCAGATAGATTTAAAAAAAATAGTAGAGTTTAAAGATACACTTCCTATTCGGTCTCCTTGGGAAATGTGTGAAAAGAAGTTAAACAAGCTGCTTAATTTAAATTGTGATGGAAAGAACTACATCAGGAAAATAAAAATACCTAGGCATTTGGAAATGAACAAGTGTGCTTCACTATTAAACTCTTTTGGTAAGCTGCAACTTGCTCCCAGATTTCATTTTCCAGCTATCTAAGGGCCAAAATTCAAACACCTGAAAAATTCATTAGAGGTATCAACAACATTTAATGTTTGTATAGCACCAGACTAAGCAGCACTGCAGAGCAAAACTTTTCAACCCTGTATAGTGCCAAGCTTGTGGCAAGAAACTGTGATACCACAAACGCATGTTCTTTCTGTAAGGGAAAATGTCTCAGCATTCAGAAGGTATCATTTACCCTCAAGAGGTTATGTAAGTGCCGAGTAAAATTATTAATAAAGTGGTTGACACTAAGAACTGGAATTTTGCAAGCAGTCCTGGCCAGTGAAATATTTGTGGTCAGGGTCTGTAAAATTCAAGAGGTGAGCGTGCACAGTGTATGTGCATTCGTGTAAGAACAATATGGGTGGCTGCATTATGAGTCTCATTATTTCTGTGTAGTATATCTATATTATTGTTGTTCATGTATATATGGATAGCGACAGCTGTGTCTGTGAGAACCACCTACACATGTGCACACAATAAACATCATCTGAGATTTTTTAATGATACATTCCTCACTACATTTTCCCAAACTTTAGAAAATATTAACGTTTTCCAAATTTAAAAATAATAGGCTCTTACATTAATTTTGCATAGAAAGCAGAACCTGTACAAGGGGCTATTCCCACCTCTCTCCTAAAGTCAGCTGCGAATGCCTTAAGAACACATCTTTTCCATTTTTATTATAGGCCTATTTCCATTCATCAGGAAACTGACTTTTACTGATGTCCTGAATGCTCCTTTAAATCAGGTTTCCACTACTGGGTCTAGTTTAATATTGTATCATTTTGAAGCAATACACAGACACTACCAGAACACAGAATGAAAGTGTAAAGCACTGAGGAAGGTGTCGAACCAAAGCATGCATTTACTGCATATTGTTGCTCTAATTTGGTTTATGTTTTCCAATGAGCAATGCTGGACCATGATGGATCAGCTATCTATTCACACTGCACCTTCTAAGGCTACACCTTGTAGGAACAATGAAACTAATTCAGAGAAAAATCTGCTCCCACTGAAATCTCGAGGAATTTTGCTACTGCTTTCACTGAAGCCAGGATTTCACCTTATATATTTGTTCAAGGAAGAATGGAGCCTTTTAACCACAATATATCTGTTCTGCCCCTCTGCCGCTGCTGTGGGTGACCTCAAACACTCATGCTCAGTGTCAGGCAGCGCAGTTGCTGTTTATTTGCTTCTATTCCTAGCTCAGCTGAGCGTGCTAAGTGAGAGATGCGCCAGCCTGCCTCATCACAAATGGCCTTTTAATGAACTAGTCAAGGATTTAAATTATCCAAGAACCTGGGAAAAAGCATTTTAAATTTAAGACCCTTTTAGGCAATTAAAACCTGAGACGTTGCCATTGAAAACAGGCCAGGGAAAAAGTGATTCCACCTCTTGAGATTCACCACTTACAGGGAGAATAATGGCATTTCAGGCACCCCAGGTACTGCAGCCTTCAGAGGGTGCTCGTATGTCAGCTTCATGCATTGATTCTCACTGTGCAGCATCTCAAGTTGATCCTCCAGGCGTGAGAGTGTTTGGTCACTGAGCAAACCGGATTACTGTATGTTGGGCCATTGCCATTTCAAAACATGGGGGAGGAGGAGAGAAAGAGAGAGAGAGGAAGATTTCCAGAGCTAAGAGATTTGTTTCACTAGAGTAAACAGTTTTATTTCTGCTTTTGGATCTTTTTATTTGTTTGTTTTAAATGTGTGATGTGATCAACTTCTATTTGAGAGCAATAAGAGTTGAATATCTTAATATTTAAGATATTCGGTGTTTAGAAAGTAGTAAATAATCTGCCATTCAGAATTTGCTAAATATCCTATCAATAATGTACTTTGAAAAAAAAATTATTTCCATGTCCTGTCCACATACCTCTTGTGTGGCACTGAAAGGCAGAAATATTAAATAACTACATACATCATACTGAAAAACTCCACGGTGAGGCCCTGAAAAAATAATTTTCCAAATAATTCCCTTACTAGTTAAAAAAGTCATAAAGTCAGCCCCTGACCATAAAACATATCACTCATATTTCAATTCTCAGGTGCTGTGTCAGGGTCATGACTGCTGTGCATGAACTGTTCCCACGTAGGCCCAGGGAAGCCAGGCTGCTCATGCCTCCCAGTGCTTCCATCTCAGCATCCTTATGCTGGAGATCACCATCCAGTGTGATATTCAGCTTAGCTCCATCTGTTACTGGTGCCCTCAGTTTTTATAAGCTTAACCAAGGTATATGTTTGCTGCTTAGGTCCCTGTTGACACGTGGGAGAATCAATCCTCCCCTTTCCCGAGTTCCTTGTGTTACACATGATCTGGCTGCACAGGCTGGGCTGGCCATGTCATGAAATCTTGCAGGCAGCTGAGGAGCAAAGCACTGGAGATGATCACTGGTTTCCTGGAGTGCTGGATCAGAGTAGCTGCAAATGCTGGCACCGGCTACATGAGCGCTGGTGCAGCTGTTTTTATGAAAGCTCACAAAGATTCAGAAGGGAGACCTGTTCTTCATCAAATCCACTGCTGCTGAGGCAGAGACCTTCTTGTATCTGCCTTATCCCTGAAAACTAACTCCACATGTGTATTTAAGATTAGTTAATGGAAAAAAGTGAAGTGCCGTGTTTTAGCCAAAGCTTCCCTTTAGGGAAGTGGAGCAGCTCTGTTTTGGAGGGATCTGGAGGAGAAGCACCTAGCTGTCCAATGCTGTTAGTCTCCTGAACTGCATCTTCCATCACAGCTACCCTTTAGCACTGCAGAGGGAAGGAGATTTGTCTTGTTTTTCTAGTTTTAAAACATAATTCATGAGAAAACTTCAATATGCACAGAGAAAAGGACACCCATGAAAACTGAATTCTTAAGTTTATAATTTTTCAGAAAAAAGAAGTTACTTGTAGCACACCTGCAGACACAGAGAGATGTGAAGTTGGCTTCTGATGTGGTTAGAAAGCCCGTGGGATTGGAGCATGCTGCTGGTAGCCTGAAATGACTCATAGCGGCTGCTCAAATGGAGAATTTTTTGCCTCCAGGTGATTAGACAAACACTTGTTTTTAACTGCCTTTACTTCTTATTCTCTGATTTTTAATGCAACTCTGTTAGATGTATCTTTTCCACAGCACTCAACTCTTATGCATTATAGTTGTGCTGTGCTCTCCATGACCTTTGAGAGCTGGAAAGAGCAGTCCTACATGAAATAATGAAAAGGGTTAAAGGCATTAGTTAGCTTTTTTTATGCTGTCTTATGTTTTGGCCAAAAGTGTAAATTCACCTCAGTGTTTCTGAAGCATTTCCTACAGAATGCTAGAAAATTACTTTTAAAATAAAGCGATTATTAAAAGCACTTTGCATATTGTCTCTGAGCCTTAAGCTTTGAAGAATGCCAATATCACAGAATCAAACCAAATCTAGAGATGTGAAGAATATAAATTTCTACATTAAATAATTTTATTTCTTAAATGTTCTATACCTATTGAACTTTCTATTCCTTTCTCTAGGAAGGTATACAGTTGATATTTCTCCCACAAACTAAAGCAGCTGTAAATCTAAAAAGCCTAAAGCTGTATTTCACCTTGGTACGACATAATTTTGTTACAGGTACAGAAATGGAGGATGTGAAATTCATCAAAATAGCTGTCTATTGCCTTTATATATTTTTACCCAAGTCACAAAGGCAAAACAGTGGCCTTCAGTGCCACTTTGACTAGGGTTCCCTGTTCCCAAAGGCCACTTCTCCACTTTCCAAACATGTAAGTATTTTTGGCCCTAAATTTTGGCATGCATGAATGCATGAAGGATACTCATGTAGCTTCTATTTTCATCATTCTGTTCATGAATATCCACATCCTAAGAAGAGATTGAAAGCAAAATAATTAATATAGAGTAATGGATCTAAACCCATGATCTCAGGTTTTAAGCATGATATCAGCAATAAGCTGGCTTTTAGTGGAAGATTACTCAGAATTTCTGTTGTCATTGCCATTTTCACTTGCGTATAATGTTTCTAGACAAGTCTCACTGCTCTGGAACCTACTTATTCCAAATAGCAATGGTAAGGTTTTATGAATCTGAAAACAAGTCTCTTTGAACTGAGTTAAATCTGCAGTGGTGCCAGCACTCAGTCTCTGACTGTTATTTCATGGGGGAAAATGAACTTATCTTACATAACTTCAAAATTAAATAATTAAAAACAATCCTTCTCCCTCCCTGTGTGTAGTTCCCCCCCTCCCCCTTTCTTTACGGTTAATAATTATAATAACATACTCAGATACAGGCAGTGTTATTATCTGATAATGCCTGAAATTTGAAATCGGCCTATTAGCCACCCGAGGCGAAACATAATTGCCCAGTTTCTGTGCACTATCAGATGGCAGATGATGTTGCTGAATGTTATTACTTAAGTATTTCAATTTTTCATATGGTGCAGAAATTAAATTTCAACTGTGTTCTGCAGCAAAACACTCTGCTTAGAAGGGTGTTTGCTATTTGCGAAAGGTTGTGATGCTGGTACTGCTACCCCTACAACCTTTGGCAAAATGGGTGCTCTGACAGTATAATTAAAGCTGAAGAGCATTGCTGCTGGGAACATTAATGCAGTCTATACTACAGTGAGCATTTGCACTTCCAAATAACAATCATCCCATATCAGCTTTCCTGAGTAAGTGAGGCCTGAGCCCATTTCATTGTTGGTGAGTTACACATCTCCAGCTCATAAGCACTTTCTGTTGAAATTCCCCTTGGACTGGTGTTCCCAAGTCTGAGTTCTTTGCACTTGAAGTTTTAAATGTTCAAATTAAATTCTCAGTTGCCTTCCCCCCCCCCTTCCCCCCCCACAAGTGGTTTGTTTAGGTCTGCTTTAAAGCTCTGGGGACCCCAGAAGTAGGGAAGCCCGCTCATAGCTCCTTCAGCTGGGAGGTGTTGTGGGGCTACGGGCCTGCAAGACTGATGTTGCTAATAAGGCCTGGTGGTGTGACTCAGAATTAAAGATTACTTGCCAAACAAAAAAAAAAACGGGTGCAGCTTGAATAATTTCCTGTTACATTGAAACTTTTGGGAGTCCCTCCCAGTGGAGCAAGTCTAATAACACTGCCTGGGCAGGATAGACTTTGGGGCTTGATATATCAGCCTCACCTACAAGACCAAGAAGAAACTATGCTTTATAACCTACAAGACCAAGAAGAAACTATGCTTTATAAGAATCAGAATATACTAGTATTTAGCATCTTTGTGTTACTGCCTAAGGCAGGCATAAAACAGTAGTTATTCCAATGTGTTGTAAGAATGATGTGCTTTCAAAGAAAACCAGAGAGTTAAGCTCCTTGGAGAGCTGACTTTTAAAGAATTTTCTGTCTTTTAGCTCACGTTCCGATCAGTTTGTCCATATAAAACTTCCAGATGCTGTGATTCCCTCTATAATGTCCTGGTTATACAATTCTCATTAGCAGGTAAAGACGTAAGTTTTGAGTGGGGTCTAGTCTCCTGCAAAATTACCTCTTACTTCAGGTCCTCTGCTTTTACTTTCCCTTGAAGGAAAAAAAAACTTACAACTCAATGAAAAAATCCATTTAATTTTTTTGGTTTTTTGTTTGAGAAACTTATATTATACTGCTTAATTTTCATATTAACATCTAATTGAGAAAAACATTTCATTGTTGAATATGAAAACATTTCAATTTCTTCTTTGCTTTTGCAGCATCCTGGCTCTGCTTTTTTTAATGAAAAGAACAATTAATGAAATCACGATTAGGAAACCCTGATAAGAGGAGAAATTAAAAAGCAGCATCTAGAGCAATAAAAATAAACTTCAGAGTGGGGAGAACCAACTACCTCCTCACCTTTCTCCTGTGGCAATGGCTGAGGTATGGAGCCCTTAACTCAAACAGAGCAGCAAATGAGGGAGCAGCAGAGGGTTATGTCAGTGGTTCAGTGTGCTGGAAGGTATTCCTTCTGTGCTGGGTTGTGTGTACATCATGCAAATAAGCTTGTTACCAAAATGCCATTTTTCCTAAGAATTCTTCAAATAGCATTATTCTGCTACAAGAAAGGGAGGTGTTTGCTTTCTAGGGTGGGGGGAAATTGTGTTACCGTATTTCTGCTTCATTAAACTATTTTTGTAAACTCTTTAAAATAGGGAAGACCTATGTTTGTAAGGATTGGAATAGGACATAAAGGAGAACAGAACTCTACCACACTTTGCTGTTTTTTTGAGTTAGTGGACTTGAATTGAAACAACTTTTAATTATTCAGGAGAAGATGAATTTTGGATCTGAGCCAAATTTCCAGTTTTAAGGAAAAAAGCAATTTCCCTAGCAGGTCACAAGTAAATACAGTCCTTTTCGTTTCTTTTTGATACCTCATTCCTTACTTAGGAGGTGCTTTAACGGCCTGAGCTGGTAAAGTGCACTCTTGATGACATTTTTGTATATATACACACCCTGGACATTGGGAAAATAAGTCTCAAATCTCTGTAAACCCAAGGATGTCATCCTCAAATACAGGATACGCAGGAGAGAAGGAGCTTTATTTGCCCTTAACCTCATCAGTACAATGCTGGTAAAAAAATCCGGCTCTGAGGCCCAAATTCTCTTTTCAGAGCATCAATAGAAATGTGAAGAACTTTTCTGGAAAACAATTCTTCCAGAAGCTGAGTGTGCCAGGTCTGCAAAGTTCACAACTCCTGCTAGCCTCCTTCCTGGACCTTGTTTCTGGTCTGTGCAAAATGGGCAAGACCAGTACTGCTGAGGTTTGCTTTGGCTCACCCCATCTCAAAAACAGAGCTTTAAAAATGGAAGAGCAGACCAACTTAGAAGATGTGAACAGATGAACAGTTAGTAACTAAAATTCATTTTTAATATTCATCTCCCAATTGTTTTGGAGAGGGGGTTAGCAAGACTACTCAAAATTTCTGTCTGAATGCTGCATGATCTACTGTGCTTTGGCAAAGTTGCTGCCAAGCCTCCCAGAAGTCCTTCACAGCACATCAAGCTCCCAGACTTGTATAGCTTCCTCTTGGCAAGGGCATTTGATAGTCCACAGACTTCAATTCCAGAACTGGAAAACAATAAAATAAACTATAAGCTAAAATGCAAAAATAAAAAAAATAAAAAAAAAAAAAAAAGAAAAATTATACTCATTGTATTTGAGTCAGCTTGTTGAGGGACATAAAAATCTAATCAATTGTTTTTGCATAACAATCATTTGTCACATTGGGCTCTAATTGAGCAGCCAGATGGAGCTTTGTAGTTGTAGACTGTAGCAGTAGTATTCCTGGGACACACAAAACCACATGAGGTGATGAACATTAGGTTCATCCTTCTATTAATGTGTAAGGAGAGCTCCGCTTTACAGGCAAAACCAGATTTCCCAAACCAAACATATTCCACTCAATGCGCTTCTCTCCACTGTATGGCAGATAGAAACCTTTATTTTAATGGATCCTTTCTGGGCTTATAGGTACTGCTGAATATACTCTGAAGTTGGGGCATGGGTGGCTTCCAAATGCCCAAATGACATGGAGTATCTACAGGAACTTCATTTCCTTTCTAACGTTTTTGTATATGCTCCATATGAGTGGCACATTTAAAAGGACACTGCCGAGACATTTTTCATAAACATTCTGTGTCTTAGTGTTTATAAAAGCTTCTTGGGAAAACTGAAGCTGAAATCCATTTCTTGAGTGAATTGTTTTTCTCCTCCATCTGGATACTTTGATTTACTTGGCTGTGAGCTTTCTGGTAGCAGCAGAAGAAAGCAGTAATAAGGAACCGAGAATATTTAACTATTTATCTCTAAAATTAAAATAGGCAAGTCCCATTTTGAGTGTGCAAAGCTTGGCAGCATTCTGTCAAATAGGGTACTGAATCAAATATAGTCAAGAAATAAAAAGGACCATACAAACATTTTTATACCTAAATACAAATGGTGTTTTTGTGTTCCCTAAGATGTTTGTCCAATAAACTTCATTTACTTTGGAAAGGGCTCAACAGAACCACACCACTGTCTGTTCTTTTTAATGTATCTACTTGATGATACGTGGACAAGTAGGCAAAAATATTGATCTGGGAAAAAAATGAATTTGCTGGTCTTTTTCCTAGCTTCCAATAATGATTAAAGTTACAATAATTCCTCTAGGATTTAGTGACCCTTCTCTTCAATGGAGGAGAATTGCTAAGGGCAGCTGCCACTGCTGCACTGCATGAATTTAGCAGGGTGCTGGTTGGGATGTGGTGCACGGTTGTGAATTTGCAGGGACTGTGAGTGTTGCACACACGCCATGAGGAGCCACCCTTGTGCTGAGGCCTTGGTCAGCCTGACACATCAACCTCTGACGGGCAGATACCAACCCCTGGTTCTTTTTGTTGATTTGACCACAATTAAGATCTATTCTCTTAATTGTGAAACCTTTTGTTTTGCAGTCTCCCTTTCAAAAAGTCTTCAGACGGCATTTCTTACTGCTTTTCTCTTACTTTCACAGTTCTCTCTAATTTCCTCTCCTTCTGTCTTCTAATCTGACTCCTAATTTCACGGCTGTGCAGACTACTTATTAGCAGCTGTCATATTCATTCTCCTTTCTCCTTCTACCCCTTCTTGTAGCTGAAAATTTCAGCTAAAAATAGGTAGGATATGCTCTGGGGAGTTCACAACAGCTCTTAAGGAGAAGTACACAAGTTGCTTTCACTGCTGTAAAACACTGTTTGACAAGTACCCACAAAAACCAAAGTGCTTCTAAAGATTCATCTCTCACCAGAAACCACCCTAATGTCAATTCTTGGGAAGGTCTCTATGTTCCCTTTCACTGCAATTTGCTAAAAAAGGATTCATTTTAATTTTTTTCTATTTTATATAGCTATTTATATACATATATAGATAAAAATTATATATATTACTGTATTGAAGGATCTTATGTATTACTATTTTGTAGTCATTGTAATGTAATACTACATTAAAACAATGCATTGATAACAGAAAGTAATACTTAGCACATTTTCAATTAATAGCCTGTCTGAAAATGGATCTTTGTCGAAGAGATGAAACCTTATTATTATCTAGTCATTTCTTAATGATTGAACTAAAATGAATGAGTCAGTGCTTTGTTCCTCTGAGATATCATCAAAAAAAGAAGTTCTTTCCTCACATTTCAACCAAGGACTTCAAAACTTCCACATGCCTGCAGGAAAGATGCCTCCTTTTCAGGATATCATTCCCCATACACATTTCTGAAATATCTGAAATTAGGCTGAATAGGCATATGCAGTCACTGGTATCAGAAACCCAACAATTTTGTTTTATGTCTTGGCCAATGATTTTCAAATATGAGATGCCACAGTTTAGCTAAAGTACACACAAAGATTATGAGAGAAAATATTCTTTCTTTTGAGAGAGAACTGCTTAATTATTTCATTAATATTAAAACGTGCACAAAGATTTACTTTTTTATTCTGAGCTGGGACAGCCCTTCAAACGAACAGTGCTGGTCCATTGCTATTATGCTGTCATGTTAAAAAAAAAAAGAAAGAAAAAGGTACCTTCAATTTTAACAACTTCTTGGCTTTTTACCTTATAATTATAGATTGATTACGGCTTTTAATCTCACTTTTTAATGTGGTTTTTATTGTTAAGGATGATAGGTCCAAGGGGATTTTCAGATGTGAGATGACTCCTTTGGGAATGATATGTATAAAACTGCTGGATGCTGCAGATAAGCTTGACACATTTGGGAAGCAATCTGTGTGTGGGTTTTGAGGGGATGTGCCATTAGTGGCTCCAACCACCACCCAGGCATAGTGTGAGCTCGGAGTTTGCCCAGTGCTCTTGACCTTGTCCTGGCAGTGTGTTTCTGTTTGGCTTCTTGCTGAGGCAGTGGGCAAAAGCAAGATGGGAAGAGATTCCTTGGCCAGGTGTATTTCTGAAACATCATTGTGGGGAAAATTCCCAAGTGACATCTTCATCCTAAAAATCAGTCAGCACTTTGGTGTCTATGTGTGAAGACAGACACTCAGGAACCTCTGCTCTGGTCGTATCCAAGAGAAATTATTCTACTGTGGCTGTCTTTTTAATCCTGGGCATATCAGCGTGACATTTTAGGTTACAAGTAACCATCCAGTGCTGTGCATAGAGAATGTAGTATTTCTAAAGGGAAGCCCATGCAAGACAGCCAACTTGCCCCTACCATGGCAGGCTGGAGGAGTATCTGGAAGTACACATAGTCTGTGAGGTGTCTGATGTCCACATCTAGGCTCGTGGGGCTCTTCCCGCTTTGTCATAACTACACACACTTTTTGCAAGGGAAGCGGTAATTGTGTGCTAGCTAAGTTTCTTTCTTGTGGAGTCTGATTTGTCAGGAGCATGTGTCTGTTCTGTGCTCCCATATGGGCTCTGAACGCACAGCATCAGCCCTGAAGAACCCCAGGGTTCCTAAATTGCCTACTCTGATGAGATCTCAGACCTAAGGTATAGGCTTATTGCTCATTGAACTTGTTCTGGTATATTGAAAACAGTTTTGTCAGGTGTTCAAATGCAGGTTTTTGTATATGGGCCTCGGAATCACTTTAAAATCCTTGGTGTATATGTATTTGTTTATTACATTGGTAAAAAAACATCCAAAGTTGCCTCACTTCTTGGATGCTGCCTTGGCATTCAGAATGTTATAATAAACATTGTTCATATGGCCCAGCCCCTAGACCTCATCACCAGCCTAATCAGGCTGGCTGTGCCTTGCAACAAATTCTAAGAGTCTCATCTCACCAAGCTTGGGATGGGCAGCTGCAGAGAACCTGTAGAAAAATACCAGTGAAGAAGGCTTCTCAGGCAAGCATGAAAGAAACATTCATAGGAATCTCTTGAGCTGTCTGGAGTTGGAAATTTTCTGCTGACATGATTTTTTCCCAGGAAAACATACAATTTTGTAGAAAACAATTCTCATGGCAAAATTTTTATTTGCAGTTTAGCATTTCTTGGATGACAGCCATAGAGAACAGAAACTGAATTCAGTCTTCAAAGTAAGGAAGGAAGCTGTGTATGTGGACACCCAGCTGTTGACCTGCATCTGTCGGATTTAATACACTTTGATAGCCAGTAGTGGAAGTGGCAAATCTGAAACATCAAAATAATATACATGCCCGAATTACAGTGCAGACTCCTTGCCAGATGTCTGATAAGAATCTTCCCAATTCATTTGGTCCAATGCTTTAAGCATATAACAAATTAAGTGAAACTTCAATCTTTTGTCAGTGAAGACCACAAACTGCATCTCACCGCTAACAGAAAATGGAAATTGTATGTGCCTGTGTGTGGCCTATCCCTTATTCATCAATTTCATCTCTATGGAGCTGCTTTTTTTGATTAGGTTTTCATTAGAAACCGACTGCAAAACACAGATTTAAATAAAAGGAAAGCTTGTGTGTGGTATTGGCACTTTTACTACTTGAGGAATAATAATTTGTGAGCATGGATTTACCTGAACTTCAGCTCCTGGACATTTTCTAGAAACCTGTTTTATTGAAAAAACCCTGCCATATTGACATTTTTATGTCTGCTGTTCTCTTCATCAATACTTTTTTTAGAATCCTTTTGTGCTGCCTATTCTTCAGTCTTGGCTTAGAATCCAGATTTATTTCACAAGCAAAAATATTTTTACAAAGATAGATCAGAGACCTTTATATCACTTTTACTGTAATATAATCCTGAAATTACTTTATCCCTAGTGTAACCTTCCCAGAAATTATTTTTACCTAAATTGCAACAAATACAGATGGCTGTCAGGCAAAATAAAAAGTAATAGTTATAGGTGAGTTTGTATTTCTGGAATATTCCTCATATAAAATTAATGTAGTGCAACACATACACACACAAAGCAGTAAAAAAACCCCCAACATTGAATTAGCGATTCAAATTCTGTTTTCAATTAAGTTGTTGTATACCCAGAGCAATTCCACAGATTGCTGCATTATTACTTTTGATTTATTCCAGTATAATTAAGAAAAACTTACGTCATCAACTCCAACAGAAGTCACACTCTGAAAATTTAAACTAGAGAAATATACTTCGAGATAGTTTCTGAGTAATGAATTGCAATGTAATTCAGTGTCAAAAGAAGCAGTGATTTAATACTAGTACCCTTTCATTGTCTTACTGAACTTTGTGTTCCAGGTATTCATCCCAGTTAGAAAAAACCCCAAACCAAAGTACTAAGACTCCAACAAAAGCTTTTTAATTTTATTTTTTACATTGTAGGAACTATTTGTCTGCCAAGCATTGAGTTAAATTTGTGTAACAGTCCACATCTGTAGCAGAACAGACACAAAGCAGAAAGAGTATATTATGACCCACTAAACTTTTCAGAGATCAAAATAATTGCATTCTGCTCCATTTTCCTTATCCTGATAGTTTACTTTCCTGATATATTCTTTGATATGCATTTGTTCCGTGAGTTATGACTCCTTATAGCTGCTCAGATCAGTTCTTTGTTTGCTGTGTATACCAAGTTGTATTCACCTATCCTCCTTTCTGCTAACAATTGATTTTTGCATGGATCCTAACTATCCTAAAAATCTTTCAAGGATTACTGCAAATTAGTCAGACCCATAAAATAGATGTCTTTTAGCCATTAATTCTTTATCACCTGTTTGACTCAGTCAAACCAGATTTTGAATTATTTCAAACACATGCTCATACTTTCTGAAGAATTGCTAAAAACTGTCCTGACAGAGGCAACTTTAGATAGCAGCATAAGCATGACCTGGCATGAGATTTTTTGGGTAGTCCCAGAACCTGCACTGCCTGCACCTCAGTTTTAGAAACCAAATTAAATATTGCTGGCCACTGAATCAAATATCATTCATTCTGCTACAAAATTTAGAAATAAACTATCCAGAAAGGGCAATAGCTCTGTGTTCAATTTCTCTTTTTTTTTCCACAGAAGAGGGGATAAATAAATGTCAAATGCACACAGAGAGACTGCTATTTCACTGCAGAAATAATTAGATGGACCTTTCTTGACTCCTAGACTAGAGAATAAAATACTTCTAGGTAATAGTGCCCTTTGTGCTGTTTTTAAGAGTCAATGACTGATGCTTCCTCTTGCAAGGGCACACTTCCCTCTGTGATTAAATATTTACCACAGTGAAAGACCAGCAGAAAGACTAAGTGACTCCAATTGACTATTGCGGAGGTCCATAAGAGAGTACAGTACATATATAAATATTTTAAAAGATCAGGTCAGAGCAGTGTCCGTATCAGGCCATCTCCCTGTAGATCAGGGTGTGCTGTTTGTTGGTAGGCAGATGCATGTTTGCTTACCAACAAGCTAAACCTCCACTTTACTTGCTGTGCCTTTGCTATGGATCACTTGTTAAAACATCACATTAATCATGCATATGAAGAGCTCTGCTTTGCCTGGCGATTAAGAAGGGCAAGAAGAACGTAATTAAAGGTGCTACAATCTGTTTTGTTTGTCCTGGCTATTGTTATTGTTTCCAGGGTTCACCCACAGGAAGGAAATTCACATTTAATTCTTTGGACCAAGAGGTGTCTGAATTTATGAGGATCTTAGCCACACTGGAGCCATCTGTCTTTTCTTTCCTTGAAAAAACAAAATACAGGGCACCTTGCCCCAGGTCTGCTATCAAGAGCTTTTGAAGGGAGTGGAAGGGACTCAATAAAGCTCTCCCAGGCTGGCTGCTGATCCAGAGCATAGGAACATGCTCCAAGACGAAGGTTGGCCGGTCCTTGGCTTATATCTTGAGGAAAAGGATAGTCATTGAGAGTGCTTTTGAGTTCATGGCTGCTCAGTTTTTTTCACCTTTCTGTGGAGAACAACTCTAATTAGGGGTCCTACTAAAACCTATGGTTGTGGAATTTATCTCGTCTGACAGTACCCTCAGGAGAGTACCCGACAGAGTCCAGGGCTTGCAGACTTCTGTCTGCAATTCTCCTCCTGGCTACATCTTGTTTGTGGTAGTAGAATGAGCGGAGGGAAAAAAAAAAGTAAAAAAAGAAGAAAAAAGACAAAACCTGAAGAAGCGATTGTTGCAACAGGTTTGGGGAATCAGAATAATAATTTGTTTTATACTGAACTGTGGTGATATAAACAAATACAGGTCTGTGTCTTATGAGGAAACAAATTAATCAGCAGTTTATCAAAAATATGTCTGAAATAAAATATGAAACAAGCAATTTTTATTCAGCCCTCTGAGATCTGAGAACACACCTTTATGAGGTTTTACAAAATCTTACAGCAGTTTAAGGTATGTGAGTAAAACATTCATTGGTGCTAAGACTGAGGCAATGACACAGGAGAGCACTTCAGACAAGGGATATCTATTTCTGGGTTTAGGCATATTTCCTTTCATAACAACTCTGTTTTCAGTTTCTCCATCCTAGTCACACAAGCATGAGTTTAACTCGAGCTTAGACTCTGGGTACAGGATCTCCTCAGGCAGGCTTGTGTTTGGGGTACCTCAGAACACATTTGAAGCAGCCCAGGTTCCCCTCAGGCCATGATGGAGCCTGAACACACCGCACTTCAAACCCCATATGGGAATCGCGTGATGTTGTGAAAGGCTTGCTGTGGGCCACCCCTCTCCCTGGGGGAGCAGAACCCGGGAGGAATGGAGCTAAGCTGCAGCAAGGCTTTGTTAGCCATCAGCTGTGCTAATGGCCAGCACTGGGAAGCAGCAGGGACTCATTAGCCTTCCTGAGACCCTATGTGTGGAGGGAGGAGAGGCAACTGCTGCGGGCTTCTGGGAGTCCTTGCCTGTCAGGGTACAAAAGGGCTGTTTATGCTCACATGACCTTTCCGTATGAACCTGCTTTGCAGTCAGGTGCTGAAAGATGTTTCACACAGTTAGTTATTTCTGGTGGGTAACAGGCCCCTCGCTTCAGCAGTTTCTCCAGCAGGAGTAGAGTACGTTGTCTTTTTTTTTGTTTCAGGTTAAATAAAAATGAATTTATGGAAGCTTAACAAAAGGTTTGTTTGATAAGAAGACATTACCAGCACTAACAATTAGCAAAGACAGGCATAATCAAGGCTGGCACCTCCTGAAACAGGAAGAAGGTAACCCGGTTCTGAAGGTTTGGGGCAACACCTTTTGTAAATTGCTCTCCTTGGAGCTGAGGAATGGCAATCCTGTCTCTCCTCTGCTTGAATGACTCCCAGGGACCCAGCAGTGCAGCTATTGTTGGCAGAGAAAGACCCACTACATTTTAGAAAACATGAAGCAGGGCAGGCAAGCAGTATAGGGCTTTTCTTTCACTCAAATAAAACACAAGCTGCACTGTAATTTCTCCAGTGAAGGGTAGCACTGTATCTCCACGTGCAGCCTTGGCCATGATGAAGCTGTGCTCTGGTCAGGCGCTCTGCAAACCATATCCAGTAGATGCTGAAAAGGCTAAGAGCTCCCACCTGTGTTACATGGAAGAGATATGTTTATTTAGTTTTAGAATGGAAAACAGCCTCATTTGTGGCAGGAGACTGTGCAACTCCAATATAGAAAACAGGCTGCAACAATGAGCATGGCTGGTAAATATACTTCTTTTTCATGTTTAGCAGGCGTACCCCTTGCCTCAAAGCTCAGACATGCACACATTTTAGTCAACATGCACGAATCAGGAGATACCCTCTTCATAGGCAGTGCATTCAGGGATGGAATACTTTTGGATCATATTAAAGAAGACGGGACAAGAATTAGCTTGTTATTTCCTTGGATGTGTAGAGATATATTTAAAATCATGGTGATCTTGTAATTGTGATGTTTGTTTTCAGTAAATCTGACTGAGAGGGGGCATATGAAAATACATTTCAGGCAGCATCTTGCTTTAAAAAATGTAATGATTGCATACCTACATGAAACACCTTAGCAGGTTCTTTTCTGGTGAAATAAATAATAATCAGCACACATCAAACAGGCCATCAAGCCGCCTCTGACTGGCTTGGCCAAGAAAACTAACAGCTTTCCTTCTGATTATGATCACAATAATGTCAGAATAATAATTACATTTTTCTACACAACAAGTACACAGCACTGTGGGAATTCTCAACATGTCGGTCATCTCAAAGGAATCATAATTTACCATTTCAGCTCCATCAAATACCCAGGACAGTATACGGCTGCTACAACCTGAACATGTTCATTTTCATTTAAAACTGTTTTGGCTTCAGCAGTACCCAGAGATCTTATACAGGGCTGGGATGATAAACATACTCCAAGACGTGGCCAAGGGCCAAGGAACTGTTGTTTCAATGTTTCATGCTCTTGCTCTTTGACAGGGTCTTTAATAAAGCTGTGTCTCCCACGATGGGCCACAGTCTTGTAAACTACAAAAGCTCACAGTAGGGGAATTAACAAGGCTGAGAAACCTTGAGGGGACCTGAAAGAAATTTTTTCATTTTCTTTTCTTTTTTTCCTGTTTGGTAGGAAGGAAAATATTCTGTAAAACGTCCCTGTATTAAATAAAAAGGATTAAAATTCCCCATCCCTCCTCCCTTTTCTTTTTTCTTCACAGAAATAATGTTAATGGGAATTTTTCCAAATATGCCCACATGGGTTAAAAAAGTCTCCAGCCAATGTACCCTGTTTTCAACCATAATTACTCCCATCTACAGAATGTGCCACAAATACATTCTTTAAATAAAAATCAGAAAGAAGATGAAGCTGTGAAACAATGAATGGTATCCTATAAAAATTCAGAAGAATGAGCATAATAATTGGCCATTAGAAAAGGAGTGCCCAGAGTTTTCATTCTTATGAGTTGACAAAGAAGAATTAAAGGAAATGCTTGCACTTGCTGAAGAAACTTAGAGGATGCAGAAGTTAAATCCTCCAGCAAATTAAATACATTGCCAGAAATATGGAGAATTCCCTTAGGTCTTACCTACATCTTTCATCTGGAGTTGTCAAAGCACTTCTTAAGGCTTCAAGAACTGCTTTCATGCTGACATCTGGGACATTTACTCCTTAAACTTACCTTCTAGAAATATTTTGGCACAAAACATCACAGAAGTGAGGTCTTATAAAACTGGAGGTGGTGGAATTGTTTTAATTAGAGGAACAGTAATATTCTACACAAAAAAAGAGTTATCTGAAGAGTAAAACTGTATATGACCAAAACTATTCACAAATTTAGGATAAATTCGGAAAATTCTCTTTGCTTTAATAATGATACATGGGGGACAACATAGCTGAGGAAACAGGTGCAGAAAATAATGATTATTCCATTGAACAGCTTGAAAATGTGGAACAAGTTCAGACAATGAAAATCTACTTCCTAGCAGAAAAGGGGGGGAACAGAAATGGTCACATGACTCAAGTGAAGATAAAGGCAAAGCAGAGAGCTGAGTGCATATTTAACACCTCAAACTTCAAACCCAAGTGCCTAATGCTGACAACTCAAGAGAAGGGGTGCATATGCCGTGGTATGAAATACTGTGAGATGTGCAAGGTGCTTAACCTGTTTTTCTGATTAATGAGGAGAATTTAAGAGCCATTCACATGTTTTAACTCAAAGGGACATATAATTCTATGGCTGTCTGGTTTAATTGCAGCGCAACGTGTGATTGGGTCAAAGAAATTATGCATGCAAAATAAAGACATAATATGCCTTGAATTTGATTTTTATCTGTCCGAATTACGAATGGGTTTCAAAGTAAGCATAGATCATGTCGTTCGTAAGAGGAGGTTGGAGAAACACAGTGACTGTGCTGTGGAAGCACGGCTGCAGCAGACTTCCTCTTCAAACAAGATTAAGGATTACTTCAGAAATTTTAGCTGGTAAACATACATATATTTCAATAGGATATTTTTCCAAATTTATCACAGATTCTTGGACTGACAGGTTGAGAGAAGGTGCTCTGAGTAATCTACCCTGACTTAGAGGCAAGACTAAGAACAAGTGTCAGGGCATGATAAAAGCATGGAAGGTTGTACTGGATTTAGAGTGGGCTTGGAGGACAACAATGAGAGATCTAGCACTGTGAAAAGAAAACAATGGTGCTACATATAATTTCATACTTTCCTATTCTGCATGTTTATCAGATGTGCTTTCAGTGTTTGTGGGAGAATTCCCAACAGGCAGAAGAACAGGTACCTCTGCTGTGGTTTGAAGAGAAGCAGTGTCACTGACAGAGGAAAGACGTGGAAGAGTTTGGGATGATTGAACCATCTGGAATTATGCCAGCCTGATTCAGAGAAGAACAAGGGTAGTGAAATGACTATGGGGGGACAGGTGTATAAATATACAGGATTGTATTACATATATTACTTCTTTACTACTAGAAATTTTTCCTATTTTTCATAACGGATACTCCTTGCAGTTTCTTCAGAAACAGTGGAACTTTCACTTCAGCGGGTTATTGTCTTAAAAAATAGTATTTTACATGGATAACAGCAATAAATTATAATTGAAGAGCTACATTTTTTTTTAAGTAACACAAGGCTTCAGGCCTCAGTGTTCCTGCAGAGGAATATATCAGGACTTTGTCACTTCCTTCTGGGATGGAGTTCTGGGCTAAATACACCTCCAGCACCCAAAATGAGATGCCCTTGCTAACACTAACAGCGGCAGGTGGAGACCCCTGAGCATCAACCCCAAGCAGACATGGGCAACCTGCATGCCTTGCACAGTGCTCGCACAGTACAGACGTGGAATGACCACCAACCTGGCACAGAAGTTGAAGAAAAGGGAATAAAATAATTACCCTAAAATTCACAAATGTTAATGGTAGCTCAGGACCACAAGGACAACAGGAACAATCTGAAATGAGAGTGGCTCAGACTCCCCATGAGGGTAGCCCAGCAGGGTCACAGATATTGTGCAGTCTTACAGCAGAGTATAGGGCTGGGTGTCCTCCTTCCAGCTGATTTATCCTGTGATCACAACAGGGATGTCACAGGTTCATAGATGTTGCTAAAAAACCCCAACTACAACAACAACAACATAACCAACCTAAACAAACAAACAAAAATCCCAAACAACATCCAACCAAAAAAAACCCAAAATGATAAAAAGGCTTTTATTTAATGCAGCAGTGCTCTCTTGAAAACTAAAACGATGGTGGGGTGGAAGGCACAGACAAATATTTGTACAACAGCCGTTAAATATGGTATATGAAGGATAACCAAAGGAAGTTAAATTGCTCTCTCAGCAGGAGATCAATGAAAACAGAAGGGATTTGGATGAAAAACAGGCTCTGAACTTGCATTGATTAGAACTTCACAAGTTTAGTCAGAATGAACTAATGTTAAAAAGTCACCCTGGTCAAGCGAAATGATTAAGTGGAAACATTTTTAAAGTGAGCAAAATGCCTCCTAAAAGAATATGACAGTGTGACAGAAAATAAGCATCTGGTAGCAGACTGAAGTGAGAGCAGCTACACAGAAGAAAGAAAAATGGAATATTTTAGTTTGATTGCAGTACAAGAGATCAATCACAGGGTTTGGGTTGATCTTGCTTGAAGCAACTTGTTCTACAATTGTATCAGAAAAGGTGCTTAAGCACCCTATAATTTGAGCCCTGCTGTTCTTACGACACCTCTAGAACAAGGGAACTTAAGCTAAGTTTTTTAAAACTCTTTGTGAACTTTAGTATTTGATTGCTTTATTATGACAGACAGAGTTTTCATAAAATGGAAGCTTTGCCTAAATGAATCAGAAAATGATATTTGAGGTTTGCTCACTTGATTGAACTCAAGCAGCATCTTTTAAGTCAGATGGGCACAGAGCATCATTATACCTATTGTCAGGATGGGATCCCATCCACCAAGGAGTGTGTGGACCTTGCAATGTAGGCTGTGGTTTGCAGAGTTCTCCAGCACTGTTGGGGAAAATGGATGCGCTGAACATACCCTCATCCCTCCCAAAAGTTCTCGTGCTGCTAAGTGAAATGAGAGAAGTTTGCAAATGACAAAATATTTTGACTCACTTGGCAATGTCAAATTTCATTTTGACATTTTTGAGGCATTTCTATGAAACTGAACCCTTTCATGAATAATTTGAAAGCATGGATTTTTCATTTTAATTCTGGATGCAAACAAACACTGAAATATTTGAATTATCCATGCAGTGAAAACTGATTTTGGCCAACTCTATTCTGTAATCAGTTTAGGCACTGAGTGGATTTTAATGATTCACAAACTTCCTGTGATATGTTAAATATTTCTTCTTTCTCACTTGTACCTTGAGTATGGTAAAACAATTTATTTTTTTAATCCTGATCTGTAATGACCCTGTGTAACATGGGCACCTTTTGCTTTCTTTCCTCTGCATAAATGTATTTGATCTTGCTTATTAGGACCTGTGAAGCACAGTTGTAAGTCAAGTGTAGTTTTTAGACCTCAGATCATGATTTATGTAACATTAAAAATAAGATTTGCATATAGTCTGCGTTATCTGCTGTTAAGGCAAGTACATTTCGACACTTATCCAGAGCGCAATATAAAACTCATCCACTTTTCACTTTTCTTGGTTTCAACCCCTTTCCTAGAGTGATTTCTTCCTTTGCTGTCAGACCAGACCTCCTTTGGGGGCAAGGAAGGCATCCTGGATGAAATGATCATGGTTAATGAGAATTTTTCCTACCTATTAGACTTTTCTCTCTTCATTATCAGCATTAAAATCTCAGGCAGTACACATGCTGAGATGTTTCCTGGGTTGTCAGGGATGTATATCCTTAGACACCTGGCCAGCAGTTTCTATAATCTTCACTGGGCATGAGGCCAGTGTGTGCCCAGGCTAAGTTTTCTTGGCATTAATAACAGCATATAGACATGGTTGTCCTTGGAAATTCACATCAAACTTGAAAATCATCTCTTACTTGTGAGTTTGCATACAACATCAGTGAACTCTGAAAATTGAAGCTGAGGATCTTGCTGTGAATAATGACAAGCCTAAACATGATCAATAGATGTGTTCCAAGAAGCCTGTGCACAGCTGGTGGCAAAATAAGCACATTTAATTTCCTCATATACCTGTTTAATTTAAAACATGTTGTGTATACATACACAGATTAAATTTCGAATTTGGTGCTGCATGTAGTGATTACAGCTGATCTTCAGAGTAGAATCTCAGAAAAAGTACAGGGAATAATAATGTTATTCAAAAACGCAGCAATTTCATTTCCTTTGTCTCCTGCAGTGGTAGAATTTAGATCACTTGACATCTTCCAACAGATGTTATAAAGGAAGCACTTGGCTATTTGGCTCAGATCTTCTACAGCACAACAATGGTCAGTAAAACATTCACATCTACTCTCAATAGGCTGCTCCGGATCTTGCTTCTATTGGTGAAAAGCAGAAACATTTGTTTAAAACTCATCTGACACTGTGCAAGCGTAAAAGCACAAGATCAGAATGAGAGCCATGGGAAAGCTTTGATAGAAATTTCTATCTTTGTAGAATGTTTTCTCACATTTTCAACCTGTTCTCAAAATGTAAATGTAAACTTTAACGGGAAAAATGACCTGAGCAGGAGACTGAATATAGGTCCTGGCAGAAAACCGCAAAAATCTTGTGGATCTTTTTACCAAATGGTGAAAAATAAAACCATCTCTTCTCTTTTTGCTGAACAGCTCCGACGTTATGATGAGATATGGCTGTATTGATGAGACTGTGCTCAAAATAGTGGCTTAGAACACAGTGGGATGTGCTGGGTTTTGTTTGTTTTTCTTTACTTAAGGTTTGCTGCTAATGGAAGGAGTCCCAAAGACGAGTGATAAGTTGACCAAAGCCAGGCTCATTCACAAAGATCAATGGTCCAACAGCACTCCTCTATTATCTTGGACATGTGTGCATGGTAATCAAAGGTCATCCATCTCTTTCCTGGGGGTCGATTAATCTTTTAAATTTTATATGCTTGGTACCCTGGTGGAGAGTTTTTATAAAACCCTTTTCCTTTTATAGATATATATAAAGAGTACTAAATTATCTAAACTATATAGGATGTGGTTCTTTAAAATCTAAAGGGACTATCTGAGGTGTGAAGTCAACTCACGGCCATTTCTTCTTCATGTTTTGAGGACACATGGTTTTAAATGTTTTTACCTGCAATGATTTTTAAATCAGTGTAATAGCAAAGTTTTAGCACAGAGTTTATTGTTTATGAAACTGAGTAAATTAATCTTGTAGGATGACATAAAGAGATAACACTGTCAGATGAGATTGGTGCAGTCTTGAACTTGCAGTAAGACCTATGTCCTACTGGGGAAGAAACTTTATCTACAATTTGTCTTAAATAGGAGACAGAACCATGTTAAATGCTTGTACCTCTGAACATTTAACTTGGCAATAGAAATTACCATCCTTCTGGTAATGTTAGGTCTCTGTCCCGATCAGATGAACCTAGTCAAATATCTTTCAAGACAGACCTTCAGCTGGGTGGAATAAATAGCCACCTGACAGTTTATAAGATATCTTGACAAGAGAGGAACAAGAGTTGTCCTTGGAATATTCCCCAGCATGCAAAATACTTAGAGAAAGGCAGTATCTTGCTGATAACACAACCTATGCAGCCTTAACTGAAAGACTTCTCAGTTGGAAAAAAAGTAGAAAATATCGAGTTAAAATATCATCTTGCTTAAAGCAAATAATTCCTCCTACTTTTGTCTATTTGTTTTGTTTTTCTTGAAATAGAATTGCATCAAGAGCTTTATTATCAGCAGGAATTCTAAAATTAGGTAAAAAATTAACCTTCATTAATATTAGTCTCATTTGTATTATATTCTCTTTGATATACTTTGCTCTGTTCTAGTGGATCAGGTTTTGTAAAAAAAAATATATGTCCCTACTGTTGTTTCCTAAGTGCTTAATGCAAATGGAAGATGGATGAAATAAGATATCCTATGTTGAAAAGAAAAAAATTTAAATCATAATTTACTAAGTGGTTTAATATGTCTAGTATTCTTACAGTAATATATTATTACATTATTGTATATAGTTTCTTATTTTTAAAAAGTTAAGTTCTTCAAGAGAAAAATTAAGGAAATTTATCCAAGACTGAACACAGTTGTCTGAATTCTGTTTTAATAAAATGATGCAGCAAACTGGAAGCAAAAAAATTCATATTAAAATTGCATGAAAAAATATTTCCTGAAGAAGATTTTTTATTCAGAGGACTTCTTACTCTTGAAGAAGAAAACACTGGACCTTCCCTGTAGGTATATTGTCTATTCTTTGGTGCCTAACCTCAGATGTGTCCCTGAGTGATTAGTATGACTGGAAAATGTAGACAGCAGGCTGATGCTACTCATCCAACAAATTTTTATCACTTTCTGAACTGAACTCCTTGCAAAACTGAAGAGTAAGCTAATGCATAACCAAAAAAGAAAAAAAAAAAAGCACAAAAAACACACACAAAAAATAAGTTTCATATCTTGGTTAGTATCTCACAGAAAGACTGGCAAAACAAAGAACCCAAATGTTCCAGGTCTTGGTTCTGTTCCATAATAATTTTCACAGAAGACAAGTGTCACTATGCAACTGCCATTCAAGTTAAGTGGAGTCTGCATTTCGTTTTGACTCTGAGGTGTCGATGTGCTGATTAGTTTTCTGATACAGCTTGGTTGTCAACATTTAAAACATTTCTTGGAAGAAGAAAAATAATTTTGAACAGAAGGCATTCTGTTATACCTATATTTATACATATTTCCCTGCACCCTCAAAACCTAGTTCTAAAGCGGTATTGGAAGAGCTGTCACCATCAGCTTGGAAACTGGTCCATTGACAGCATGTATCAATCAGTCGTCTCTCACAAGTATATAGGCTCTTTTTCTCTTTTTTTTTTTCTTTTTTTTTTTTTTTTTCTTTTTTTTTTTTTTTTTCTTTTTTTTTTTTTTTTTTTTTTTTTTTTTTTTTTTTTTTTTTTTTTTTTTTTTTTTTTTTTTTTAAACATGTTTGAATAGTTTAATGCTTTTCCTGAAAAAGAAAAAACAGACTAAATTCAGCACGGACATTTTGGAGGGTGGCATTTCTCATCAACAGAATAACTGCCTTTTTGGTTTGGTTTTTTTTTTTTTTAATTGCAACTGATTTAGGTCATGAATTTGTAATCAGGGTGCTTGCAGGAGATGGAGAAGTTCTGTGCTCCACAGGCTGCTCCAGTTTCATGTGAAAAATCATTGATGGTTAACCTCTCTTTGTGGTACCTACCTGTTAAGGCACTTTTACTGTCTCCTTTTTTGCAGCAGGATAGGAGAGCACCTTCTTTCCAGAACAGTTGGTAGCTTCAACATGCACTTGGGAGAGGTGTAGCTGTGAATCCCTTTAGGCTGAGAAATACAGTGAAAGTGGATCTTCTGCATTTTTGAAAGGTGATTTATTTATGTAAAAGGGTGAGACCATGTCCTGGAGTAGCTGTGCTCTCCAAGGGAGGAGAAAAAGGCAAGTTGTTCATTTTTTTCTGGGAAGGAAGACTTTGGAGAGAGCAGGGTGTCTTTAGTTTGCACTGCACGGGGCAGGTGGCGCCCGGCAAAGCATGGGGCTTCACATATGGGCCTGCCCACACCGGTCCTGCTGTACTGGATACCCACCTCTGGGATACCCGGGGGAGATCCCCAGGTACCTGCCTCAGCATTACAATTTCTGTTCCTGAACTTCCTGAACTTCAAGCTTGTTATTTCAGGGCTCATCATTGCACACTAAGGCCAGTTTTGTAATTGGGCTTTATTCAATCGATACCTGTGGATACAAGGCCTGTATCTCAGATCAGGACCAGCAAATACTGGTTAGAAGTTTTTTGCTTCTGAATAAAAAAAGTGAAGATATATCCCTGTGTTAGAAGGATATCCAGAAGAAAAATATGTAAAGATAGCACCTTTCTTGCTAAAGTATCCAAACTTTTTGGCAGAAATAATACTGACTGAAAGTGGCATAAGGTCGATCGCGAGTGAAGTTCATGTTCTGTGTATTTTTTCAGGGATATAAATAACATAAGTGGTTTCTGATTTTATAAGTGTTTGTTGTTATAAGTAGCACCTAAAATGTCTTGCAGAAAGAGGATTAAAGGAAATATATATTTTTGTCCTTTCTAACTTGACTATTGTCTCTTGGCAGTGCTTTGTGTATGGTCAGATTTAGTTTTCACCACAAAGTCAGTTTCTTGATCTCTCCTTTTATGTATTTTCCCTATATGGTCTTTCAGAAAGCAACACAGGACAGATGAAGATTTTACAAAATTATTGTAAACCCAAAGAAATTGTCAAGGGGACTCAGCAACAGGTGAAACTTCCAAACTATTTCTAACTTTCTGTTTTAGATCAGACTCTTTTTCAACTTCATGGCATCTGTGGGCAGATCCTTGCCCAAGGCACCTTTCTGTGGCTTGTGAGGACTCACTGTCTTAATTTCCTATACAGCTTCTTTCAAAGGCGATTGCACCTATGTGTGAATATTTACATGACTTCAAACACACGCTCTGTCAAGCCACGGGGCCCAATCTTCTTCCCGAGCAGACAGCTTCTCTCCCTGCCAGGTGATTCTGATGACTTCTTTGGCACTTCCCCTCAGATAAGGCGAACTGTGAAAGTGTCGGTGAAATTGGGCAAGACAGATGTCCTCTTTCTAAGGTGGCTGTTCTCAAAGAAGTGTTTAAGGCCCATACGGATTCAACCACCTATGCTACTCTTTGGGATGACAGGTCACACAGAAATGAAGTCACAATTGGAAATCCCTTGAGGTGCTGTGCTAGGGGTTAAGTTCCTTCTCTGCAGGTCAGGAGCTCTGTGAGATGAGATACTCCACTCAAAATCAGGAATCCCAAACCATTGTGCCAAAAGGTTCTTGCCATGAAGAGATAACGCAGCCCTGAACAAGGATCTTTCAGTTGCCCTCACTGAGGTGACAGGGAGGAATCCTCCTAGAGGAGTGCAAGGGAAGGAGCTAGTTCTTTCTGACCGGAAAACAAGATGCACTTGTCCTGCTCAAGGATCCCAGGAGATGGAGAATTTCATTATCGTACTCCCTTTACCCCCTCCTCTCCACTTCTGTGAAGGACAACACCCTTCAGACCCCCAGTGTGCCATGCAGCAGACAAGCATTAGCAGATAGCAAGCTCCTTCCACCTCCAAAGTGGACAGTCCCCTTGGATGCAGTACTCCTTTAAGAGTTTACTAAATCTGCACGTGAGCTCAATCTGCCCATGGAAGAATTTCCATTTGTGCAGATGGCATCATTTGGCAGATCACTCCGATGTTGGCAGCATCACAGGGGTCATATTTGTGCACAGATGGACTGTTCTTCATCTGTTTCTTTATTGTAATAGACCCAAATAGGTTTTCCCACAATAGTACATATGCGCATTACAGCTCTCCTTGTTCCCTGTCAGACAACTTATTTAGCGAGAGCACACAAAAATTTCTCTCTGTCTCCTTCTCTTTGTTCCTGTATCAAGTCCTCTTTGTTTTGGGGATGCAGGGTGAGGACAGACTCAGGAGAGCAATCAAGGATCTCTGCAATCCTGAGCCATAAAATCTGGTGGCATCACCAAGATGATATTCAGAGCACTGCTGTGAGTTTAGAGTGTACTCATGCATAGATTTCTTTTTGTGGTAAATATTTTTTGCATAATGCATATATTTACCACTGCTCCCTCATAAAGCAAGAGCCCTCAGAGCTGACATGTGAGTGGACAATTGGAGGGATTGGAGAGGCTGGGGAATTGATAATTCAAACCTAGAGATTTTGAATTCAGAGCAATGATTTGACTCTAGTAGTAATGAACAAAAGCTGTTACCATTCGACAGCTGTTTAGAAAAATATGTTAAATGAACTCATTTTTTAGTGGTGAGCCTTTTTTTTTTGTTGTTTTGAAGCATCTATTGTCACTCTCACTTGCAATCTCAGTGTGGAAGCAATGAACTGACAGTATAGTTTCCAGGAGCTGCCCTGCCAGTAGTGGTTTATGACACCAGCAAAAGGACATTTTGGAAAACTTGGACTGCTTCTATTTTACCTTACACAATCATTTGCTTTGTTAATAGAGAAGTTAATCCCTGTATGCCTTACATTTGATTAATGATGAACCTGTCATCTTGTGACGAAGCTTAGACATTTTCAGTCTACATGTTGATAGCAACTTTGGCTTTTCCTTCTCACTTGCTAGTCTAATCAAGTTAGTCTAAACTTCTCAGATGTCACAGGTAGTGCAGGTATTTCAGTATGGGCATTGTTTGCTGTATACAGCCATGAAAGAAGTTTTCACTGCGTGCAAATGAGATCAAAATAGCTAGGGAGCTTGGACAGTGTACTTTTGGCATTTATATACCTAGACTCCTAAATCCGGTATGTCAGTAACATCGTTTTTATGGACATTAAACAACATATAGGATACCCTTTTTTTTTCCTCAAAAGGAGTACTGTTGGAAAGAAAAGTAGTTATTTGTAATGTAAATATTACTGAAAAGGCAATTCCTTCCACAACTGCTTCAAAATGAAAAATACTTCTGCTTATTTACTGATTTATTTTTCACATTTTGATGGCCTAGTGAAAAAAAGGCATGACCTGGGTACCAGATGAAGCATTTTGAATCAAATTAGGAAGAATGTGTGAGTGAAATTCCAGTAACAACAGTTAAATAACTTCTTGGCTATACTGGGTAATGAGGAGAATAAAATTGCAGACTGCAGCTAAATGCAGGTTACTTGGGTAATATATAAAAACCCCAAACCAAAAAAACCCCCAAACTTTAATTTTATATCCATCTGGTAAGTCTTCATAATCAGGCCCTAATTATCTACTTGTTAATACATTTCTGGTTACTCTGACACCTTAGGAATTTTTCTATGCATGGATTTCTTGCCCAAGGCTATGGAAAATTATACATGCTGCTATACATGCTTGGATACAGCTGGTTTCTGTTTTGGGGTGATTTTCCATCACAGTTACTGAACATATCCGCACAAATAGCTGCACTGAATTTTGCTTTTTCAGTATGATTCTGGAGCTTGGAAAGCAGTATAACCAGAATGTTCCTAGCAGAATTGCAGCTTCAGGAAGCAAAATAAAAAAGGAGATGCAAAGTATTGTAGTTCTGCAGCATGTTATCCTATGATAACATATGGAAGGAGAAGTACAGAACAAAAGATAAAATGCTTGTGTCACTGGAGATTTTGGCTTGTTTTGAGAGCATTTAGTATTTCCTTCATGAACAAGGGACAATTCTTTCCTCCTCATTTTGAAAGGCATATGACATACTGTTTCACTTGCTGGAAGGTTTGCCCTCTCCTTAGATCTATCTGATGCGGTAAGGCAGGAATTTCAGTCAGCACATTTCTGACTGGTTTTCCCAAATTAGTCTCTAACAGTTGAACTCCTTTTCCAGAGTATAAGGAGGTATAAGCAGTTTGTGAACGCACATTAGGAAAGGACTTTCAAAAGACACTTGCTACAACCTGTAGTGCTACAGGTTCAAGTCAACAAGACAGCTGACACCAGGGCCTCTCAGAGACTTCCAATTTAATGAATATATTTGGAGGAGATGGATTCTAGAGAAGATTTTATTTTCCTCTTTCATTCCCTAAATACTGAAATAACAGTAGTAGACAGTAATAACTGTGAATCCTAAAACCCATAGAGTACTACAATATGTGAGGTGCGCTGACATACTAAAATATTTTTCTGCCCACCAGAAATCTTGGCTGAGAAGAACTCAAGATGTGTGTATCCTTTCTTTGAAGATGAGTAGCAGCTACGCTGAAGCTGAGCTGTACAATAAGTAAGAGCAAGCGCAAGCTGATGATGTTCTTACCACAAGATCAAAGATGATCAGTCAGGGACAGTTTATAGGTCTGGCTTTATAATCCCAATCTCCAAACCCCAGCTGGCAACTAAGCACCATGCAGTGACTTCCTCAGTCCCCCCTATGTACTGCAGTAAACAAATCTGGCAATTGAATATTGAGCTGACCCTCTTTGGTCTGGACTCAGCTGTCCTGGCAGTGTCCCCTCCCAACTTCTTGTTGTTGAGTAGGCACTCCCTGCCTACTCACTGGTGGGGCAGCATGAGGAGTAGAAAAGGTCTTGCGTGACCACTGCTTAAAAACCAAGTTTTACCACTGGAGTAAGGCCCATGGAGCAGCTGATGTGGTAATTGGTCAAAGCATGACTGGTCTGCCTGACCTGATCAGGATTTGTACCTGGTGAGTGCCACATGGTGATGGGAAGGACTGGAGCGAAAGACATTGACTGAGAGCTGTCAGGCTAAGGACACAGCACTCATGATACAGAGAGAGTGCACCTGAATAGCACATGGAAGTTTTAGGGCATATGCAAGTTCACTCTTGGAAATCATTGCTGGTGAAGATGTTTCCATGGTCCCTATTGAGCTGAGAAAAACCCTGCTGCAGTGTAAACATGTGGCTACTGAGTTTGTCAGAAGTAGTTGTGCAGCTTCTTCACCATCTCACTCTCCCCACAAAAAAATGAAGGGGCTTTGTGTAACCTCCGAGCAGCCCTGCTGGTGGGCACTCGCAGTATGGGTTCATAAGAACCCAGACACACCACTTTTTGTCTCCAGGTTCTTGTCTATATTGCCAATGTTGCATTAGGTAGGGGATGGACGGGCTCTGAAAGGCAGTGGGACAGAAATATCCTGCTTTGCAGTGGCAGTAGGAAATAGGAAAGCCAGTCAGAACATGAAAAAAGAACACTTTTTGATTTCTACAGTCCTTAAATTTTGCCAATATGAGTTATTTCGTGAAAGGCTCCAAAATGGAATACAGGCCTGAATACAGACTGATTTTATACACACTAAGGTAAAGCCAAGTCAAAGTAAATGGGAAGTGATCCCATGGTTTTTATGCTGCGACAGTCTATGTTCTGATAGACACTAAGACAAGGATTTTAGTCAGCTGTGGATATTTATGTTTTAGAGAGGGGGGAGAGAGGGGAAAAAAATTGGAGGATAAATGTAACTAGCATTATAATGATGAGATTTGTCAGAATTTCCATTATCAGAGTCTGTTTACAGGTTGTAAATATTCCCTCTGGGCTAAGACTTAAAATTCAAGGTCACACACAGGAAATTATATTTATCTTTGCTAAATTAAAACATTGGTTCAGCAGCTTAAAAAAACCTGCTTTCACAAGAAAATCCTCCAAAGTGCAAGAAGTTCAGGTACTCCTGACTTCTTTTTTTTTTCAATCTATATTTTCTTTCTGCCTGATAAACGTGGCATATGCTGGATATGCCTTAACCTGTTACTCTGACATTAGTAGTAGAGATATATTGAAAAGTAATGTACTGAAAGTCTTTCACCTATGAATGCACCTTTTCTTGATGACATTTTCTGTTATTTTGCTTGTCAAGCTCCATAGTGTTCAGTGTTCCTTCTTTATATNAGGTCCCCCTGTTTTTTTTTTTTTTTCAATCTATATTTTCTTTCTGCCTGATAAACGTGGCATATGCTGGATATGCCTTAACCTGTTACTCTGACATTAGTAGTAGAGATATATTGAAAAGTAATGTACTGAAAGTCTTTCACCTATGAATGCACCTTTTCTTGATGACATTTTCTGTTATTTTGCTTGTCAAGCTCCATAGTGTTCAGTGTTCCTTCTTTATATTTGTAAGAGGATTTTGTTACAAATAAATCTTATCCCTATTCAAACAGAGTAATTATTTGGTTCATATTACCATTACCTTTCCTACAGAATAATAAATATATCTTTAAAATTCCCTATTTTTGAAGGTAGTGTAGCAAGTAAAATGCACTTAAAGGTTTCTTATTTGCATGCAAATGGTCAGGATGAAGAAGAAGGAGAGGATGTGCAAAATGGTATGCAATTTTCAATCACAGATACATATATATTTAATATAAATATATTGCAACATTTTTTGACTTCTGATAGCATGTCCCAATTATTTTTGTGATTTAGAATATAATTTCTGATTTAGATTACCAAGGAGTAAAACATTTTATAGTGTCCAATACTTTTTTCCCTCTAATTCCTAGTTGAGCATGAAAGAATTCATCTGTATGGGGCCTGTCAAATTGTCTGTGAATAATTTCCTTTTAAATAGCATTCTGGCAATGAGTTCTCCATTTCCCAGAGTATTTTAACTGGTGTTTACTGGAGCTGATTGAATACTGTCCATTTAATATATTGACACATTTCGATGCTGTGACTGAATACATTATTCAATTAATCAGCTCTGTAATATTAGACCAGCCGTAGTTTTTGCTCAGAGTAATAGACCTGATGTGAATTCACTTATGTAGGAGCTGTGTGTGGTTTGATGAGCCCTTTTTTTTGACTTCTTCTGTTCAGAATAACAGACATTAGGTTCTTGTTCAAAACAGGTTGTTTGATTTGTGATTTTGCTCCCCTTACGCCATGTGTTTAAGAAAAAGATCTTCTTTTCTTATAGGTCTCTAAACACTTGTTCTGGTTAAATATTAGATGGTTTTTTTGAAACTGGGGGCAGAGACATCAGTGCCTGACTGAATTCTTCCTCTTCATTGGAAATGATCCCTGCTAGAAGAGAATAAATTAGGCCATGGATCAGAGGGCCATCAAGATCCTGGACAAAGCTTATCACAGTGGCGATTAAGAATGTTGCAACTGAAGTCACTTTAGAAGGCAAAGACCAGACTTAAGGCAGGAGGCCACTACACTCACTTTATGGGTGTAGTAAGTGTGGTCCAAATGCTATGTTACCCAAGTCTGTTTGGGGGCTGGGACATTTTTTGCCATCTGCAACAGAAGTGACAATAGTACAAGAACAAAGAAAAAAAAATAAAGGACGAAGAGTAAAGGGGAATTTGAAGAGTCTGGGAAACTATTTAATAGTTTATGTGGTGGATTCTGCTCTCATTCTTCAATGTGAAATGAAGAAAGTTGCTAAAGAAAATGCAAAAAATAGATGCCACATAGCCAAGTATTCGATTTGAATGAGGCCCTTCATCTCTTGAAGGCAGTTCAGAAGTGCCACCTTCCCACTTGTTCTGTGATAACCATTGCCTTCAAGATCTCTTTAGGCCATGGAGCTGTGGTGTCTCCTACCTTCTGCAGCTGAGATTTTTGGTAAGATGCTATTCCTTAGCTCTGGCTGTAGGTGGAAAACATTAAAATGCCCTTAAAGTTTCAAGTGTTGTAGTTTTAAGAGTATACTTTTTGCGGCTATAAATGCTTTTGATTTAGTACCTGTTTATGTTCCCTCATAGATGCTGACCTACCTGAGCTATCATTAAATAATCCTCCAGCTTTCATACAGCTTATACAACAATACCTTGTTTAAAACTAACTCAATTTGAGTTGCAAACCCTACAGTATATTTATATATTTTTCAGGAGGTGGACAGCATGTGCCAGGTACAGGCATGCAATTTATAAGCCTTAGTTGGGAGGTTAATTGATTTGTGTTCATGTTATAATAAATACTGAGTGGGAAAGGCTCCTTAAAGACATTCTTGCTCCCTCAAGTTAAGCTTCTGATCTGAACTACTATTCAGAGAAGAGTATTTCTCTGTAATGGCTGTCTACAGAGGCTAGCCAATTAACACTGGCCTGAAGGTGGATTCTTGAATTTAGGAGATACCGTCCTCCCTCTGACAGGGCTGCAAGAATCCATCATAGTGCAAAGGCAAGGGCCCATCATGGAACAGTGGGTGCCAGTCTTGGTGCAAAATCAACTGAAATTTCTTAAATATGCAAGCCGTGGTTCAAAGAGGGCAACTATTCAGATATTACTAGAATTTTTAATGGAAAGACAAGGAAAAGTTCATATGCCTTCTTTTTCTTTATTACAGAATAGTTCTGGAGAATTCACCTTGAAACTTATGCTATGAGTGCTGTTAGCCTGCAATACATACTTCAAAACAAGTACTATGGAGACGTGAAGATATATGCAAATGAATTATTAAAGAGCAGGGAAAAATAGTTTCAGAATTACATGACGAAAACAGTGTGATGGAACAAAGGTCAGCTTAAGTTACATCAGACCTTTAGGTTCTTGTTTCAATTCAAAATCAATTTCAAACAAAACCAAATGAAATCATGCTGAGAGAAAGGCCACAGTAACATTTCAACACTCAACTGTACTGAAACACCATAAAGTATTATCTGATCTTCCATATCACAGAAAATATTCAGTTAGTCTATTTGGGTATTTTAGTAATATTCAATATTTAAAATTGGTGGACTATAATAAGGAAAATCATCCCCTTTTAATTAAAAGTGGTCCATGCTAAATCAACATTTCATATTTTCAAGGCAGTTCCTTACAAAAGTAATTAAAATCTCCAGACATCTTTTAGTGCTCTGTGGATTTAAGTGTTCTCTTTTTCATTCAACTTTCTCCCTTCTTAATAGTGAAAGAATTATCTTGGGGTCTATTTTCCCCCTTCTGTAACAGATCCGTCTTTGGCTGTTTGTGTGGATGCCATGCAAAGACCTCTCAATGTAGACTTACAAGGTAGGGATACGCAATGGTTTCTTCAGTCACAAACTTCTAGAAGGGTGTTAGGGGAATTCAAGGTGAAATGAAATACTATGGGAAAAAACCACTTCAAAGCTCCCACTGAATTCCTCTAAGGACGAGATTTCATACTTATGCCAGGTTATGTCCTTGGCCTGGTCGACGTTGAAATGAAGCTTAGTTTGCAAAGCTCTTTTACTGTTCAAACCTCCTCTGGAACTATTGATATATTTAATAAGAAATGTGAGCATGAGTAAAATAAAATTCAGAAAAAAACCCACCAAACTATGGAATTCTCTCCAGCAGCCAAAATTGCATTGTGTGTGGGCTTTAAAAAAATTGTTATACACACGCAGGCAAATTGGCCCAGTGAATACACTGTAAACCTGCTAATGATGAATATCTTAGCCAGGCTCAAATCCTGCTGTAGGTTAACAGTTAGTGGACCCAATGACTGGAATGGTGATTCTCCTGTGCAGAAGGCAGCAGCTTTTGGCCAAGTATCATTAGGTAATATCAAAGCAAAGGGAAAACAGTGTGGTTGCAAAAGTCCACCTAGGCCACCTGGCCCTCATGGTTTTATTGGAATAGTCTCACTCACACCGTCCTCAGAAAGAGAAGGTCAATGTGGGTCAGAGAAGCATTTTCTCCTCCTTCCAGCATCTTAATTAAAGAGTCAATCACTTCCACAGATCATTCTCAGACAAACAGGTTGTCTTCAGTAATTCATAATACAGTGTTTCTGGGAAAAACAGAAACTCTATTTTAAAGATAATAATAGATCTTTCCATCCTGCTGGCAGATATCAGTTATACTGGGAAAGCACTTGGAGGTTCTGTACATACATTAATGCAAGGGACTCATTATCCACATCATTATAAGTGTGGTAGGAGAAACTGTCTAAGGACAATCACTTAAATCAAGAAAACCTGAGGAAAGAAATTTTGTAAGTGGTAAAACCTGGAAAGATTTGAGCTAGTCTTTTGCTTTCCTGCTTCCCCATTGTTATTAATAAACTCACACCTCAGAAGAGAGAGTTTAGGCTTTGCTACAAAAAAAACTATGTTTCTGAGCAGTCCAGTGAGGACACCTGTTTATGATCTCAAAAACAGCCCTGGGAGATGAATCACCAGTTAGTCAGTTTATGTACACAGTTACAGTTCCAGAAAGCTGAGGAGCAGTAATGCCAGTTGTGAACCTGGATCACTGAGTTATGAAGGGTTTTACATGGAACAAGTAGGTAATCAATGAATGAAAGAATAGTATTATAGAATAAATAAATATTTAAAAAGAAGAAAAAGGGAAAAAAGCTGGAACGGATACAGCAAACAGAAGTAAATTTGTGCTGTTATAATGAGAGTCTCCACCACTGCCTTTTTTTTGTCATAAGCTTTTCCGGATAGGCTTGTAACATTTGTATGTCTGATTTGGTACACAGACATCTGAATGAAGGCCCTCCCTTGCTGTACTAACACTGACTGCGAAACCCCAGAACAGTAAACACACAAGCCTGGCAGAAAATATATTGGTGTGTGGAATTGCGTATGTGGTCCTGGGAGAAGCAGGTGAGGAAAGTTCAACTCTTCCCAGCTGAGTCAAATTAAGAGGGTAGGGCAGCATATGAGAGCAATGAAGGAAGAGGACGCTGGAGAGCCTGGTGGGAGGCTTGAGGGAGGGTTAGTGGAGGGGCGGAGAGAATGATAGAGGTGTTTTGCCTCAGGCCAGGGAAAGGAGCTGAGGGATTCACCAGCTGACTTCTCTGAACAGGGATGGGAACTTGGACAAAGCACCAGAAGCTAAAGCCAGAGAGATAAAAGACTGTCTCAACTCCCTAAATGAGATCTAGTGAGCAAAGAGACAAGTGGAAATGCAGGCAAGCTGATGGTGTGGTGGTGGACTGTGCTGAGAGAAGATGGAGCTGCTGGTGGAAAGTGCTTTTGCTTAGTGATCTGCTGAATGTGTGACAACAGTGCCCTAGGCCAGAGCCCGGGAACTGGGAAGGTGACAGAGGTGCTGGAGTTTTTGAACCGAGCCCAGCTTGCTTTACATCAGGGCATGTGTGAAGTGGGTGCTTTGTGGGTTTTCCTGAGCAAGGTGTTTATTATGTAGCTGCGAAGAGTTGAATGTGACTGGGTGGTCCTTTCCAGTTCTATTACCCATTTGAGATTCTCAAGGGTTATATATGTCTTATATATATATATATAGCACATACACACACATATATATACATATTCTGTGATGCTGAGGAAAGAAGAAATTTCTCAGTAGGGTGTTAGTGAATATGTGCCATCTCAGAGAGGATAGGTGGATTGGCAAATGATACTTAGCCAGCTCACAGGGAAGCTGTACGTAATAGTTTTGGGGGAAACCTTAGCAAACTAAGAATGGGTAGTTTCAGAAAACTTACCAACTTTGTCATGAACTTGTTCTTCTGGTTTCATCAGTCAGTGAAACATATTCTCCCAGGAAATATCTAGGTTTATTATTTTCTCAATTACCTCATTATTTATACTTATCTGATGTCAAAATCCACCTTCCGTTCCCCATAGTCATCTTCTGCTTTGTTATGGACCAGCCCAGTGCAAAATGGAGTCCCTGCCCCAAAAGGGTTACAGACTAATTATAAACACAGATAAATGTGTTTACTTCTGCATGTCACTCTGTTAAACGTGAAGAAATGAATGCACACAGCACCTTAGGCAGCTGCCGGAGGCCAGCAAAAGTATTTTTGTAGGTTTTGCAGTGAAGCAGGAATCTGTATAGGTCTTGAAAGCATAAAGGTCAGCTGTTCCCCCACCCTCAACTATTAAAACAATGTTTAAATAAATGTTCTAACGCAAGAACTATAAGAAACAAGTGTAGGCAAAAAAACCACTAGCATGTCCTAGCTACCTTAAAGAAGAGAAGCTTTCCAGTAAGCATGTTCACTTTATCTCGCTAGTATTATCCCAGTGGCCTCTTCCTGTAGTCATTTGTATTTATTTTAGCGCATGCCCAGTGCCTCTAGGTGAAGCCAGTAATGTCAGCAGCACTCTGTATGTGTCATAGGGTATGTGCAGAATATCTGTTTGGAGAATCAGGGCCTGACATCAGCAGGAGAAGGACTCCTTTGCAGGAAAATGAGGATGAGGAAGGTGAAAGCTCAATTTTTGCATCAGACTGTATAATGTATTTTAAAACCTTGCCTGAGGAAATAATGTTGAATCCTATGGTGATTTTTCTTTTGTAGTGGAGGTGAGACTGCATGAAGGGGAGCCCCCCTAGTGCACTTAGCAGAAATTCCCAAAGGGTACTTGAGACTCTCCTCTGGCAGAAGGGAAGAGCAATGAGCAGTTGAATTTGATATTGACCTGACAAAAGCTACAGGAACTAGAAGGGAGGTAGGTCTTGTCCAGCATGTGAGCACAGACTTTGGCCCTCACCCCTGCTGTGAGTGTATGGCACAAAGAGTCAGTTCATCAGCTGATCATGGGCAGTCAGACGATGTTAGCAAGGTGTTCTTCACTCAGTAGCTAATTACGTGGGATTGCATCCCTCATGGCGTAACAAAATGTTACAAAGAGTCTCTGGATCTCTCCTGTCATCGTTCTGCTTCGTTGTGTGTCCTTCATCAGTGCTTGGGTGTTAATGAGTAGCACTGCTGAGGGTTGCAGTAGTGTTTGAGCAAACAGTTTGAAAGGTGACAATCTGAAGGTTTTCTTGGTTTCCTATGGTCTAACATCTCCTTGGGCTGATGTCTCCCAACACTGCAAGCTTGAATCACCTCATATTTCTGAAACATTTTTGCTCTGCTTCCTTGCAGCACCTTCTTGCTGTGGTTTCATCCATGCTGTGTGATTTGGAAATGCTTGCATTTAATAGAAGCCACGCAGCACAAATAAATAGCACACATGAAAGTGTGTGTGAGTAACTGTGCATCGAAGGGTTTAATATTCTTCAGCCTGCTGCTGAGAGGTAAGCCAGTCAGAATATATCGAAACCAAACACAGCACTGGCAAGATTAAACAGCAGTGGATTTGCACATGTAATAAACCTGCTACATTGAGTTTAATCCATGTGTAATTGGGAATAGATAAGGCTGAAATTGAATGACTGCACAGGATCTGCCTGAGATGGAGGAGGGAAGAGGGGGAGCAGCTCAGAGCAGGGGGGCAAGAAGGCTCTGCAGCCTCTGGTTTGTCATGCAGGTGCTGGAATAAGGGGTGGGTTTATGTTGTTTAATTGTGAAGGACATTAGAAAGGTGGTATGATATTGATGAGCTACAAGTACAGTAAAGGGCTTGGCTATCGGAGAACTTCAAGTGTAAGCAGGTTGTTTTCCTCCCTGGGCTATGGGAGGGACAGTTATAACTGGGCTTAGTGTCAGGAAATGTTGCTGATTGTTTTCAGACTGTCCTTATTTGCCAGTCTGACTTTAATACAGTAAAATCAAACAGTGAGAATAAAATAGCTGCTACTCTATTGTTCTGCCTTTTCCCCATCATCTCTGTTTTTCAATTTAGAAAGGAAAGACTCATGAACAGTCCAAACTCCTCCCTTCCCACTTCAAAAATCTCAATACCTTGTCCAGTCAGTGTCTGCGTTGGCTTTTGCTCTGTTCCCTGATAACTGTTTGCAAAGGAATGTGATGTTTGCCTCCCTTTCAGCTTCCTTCACAAACCTGTTGGTATTTGTACGACTTTTCATGTGTTTTGAAATACATGAAAAGCTGCATATACAACATTAAAAATACATTTTTAATTCTATGGTACGCAAATTTTTTAGTGTAGTTTCTCCTTCCTTGTCCCTCCATAGCCCTAAATGTCTGATACGTTTTTTGTCTTCCTGGGTTTTCTTCTGTGATCTCCTACGCAGTTACCACCAGCACAGAGCAGCTCAAGAGAGGCATTAAATGCATGCACAACCAATCTTTTCCACTTATCCTTGATAGACCCAGTAGGCTTGTGAGGATATTCTTAGGCAGTAATGGAAAGGATCAAAGGACCAACATTTATCACACAGGACTTTGTTTTCCTCAGTTGTTGTTTCTTTTGATTCAATTAGCATAGACCGCTTTTATGTGAGCATCGGATTTTGCCATGATTTTATATGGCTCCACAGCATGTGACTGTGGAGTTGCGGCACTTGTTCCAACTTTGTTAGCAGATACCAAGGAAAAACAGCAAAAATGCAGTAATTCATTAATTGGCAAAGCTGGAGTCAGACTCCATCTCCTGGATATAGCAAGTATGCCTGGGCTTGTCCTTCATCAGTGCTTGTTGCCTTGACCAAATGCAGAAGCAGAAGATTTTTTAGTAGTTGGATTATATGTGTGCTTTCCTATGTGATGTTTTCTCTGAAGAAGCATTCCTAGCTTGAGCTGTCTGAATTCAGAGACAGTGTTTCTGACAACCCGTACTCTGCTACTGCTCACTTGTGTAGGTACCATTGCCTTATTTCATTTTGATTTACAGAGGCATCCCTGAGGCATGGAGCTGTGCCTCTCCGAATGCAGTGAATTACCTCAGTCCAGACCAGGACTAAGCAGTTCACTGTCCTCACAGTGAGACTCATTAAGGGTGAGAAGGCAAAGTGATTTCTCTGCCTGTGTCTTCTTGGATGTGTGTGTCAATCAAGCAGGTGTTCTCCAAGGTTACCAACACGCACTGAGAGGACCAAGTGACTTGGAAATGTACTTGGGACCACCACTTGCTTTCAAACTGCAGTTTTTAGCAGTGCAGCTTTAGGCCCCTTGTTTTCCTTCTGTAATGGCCAAGCTGGTGGGAAAGTTTCAGGATGGTGAGCATGGATGGATGCTCTCCTGACTGACCCTCAAGCTGGACAGCTGAGTTGCAAGGACCATACAAAACATTTGAAGTTCTCTTGCACAATTTTTTGCCTGGAAGTATAGGGTAAGGTGTTTAAAAGCTACTCTCTTCTCTTGTGATCTATGTGTTTGCTAATGGTCTGAGTATAATAATTTTTCAATCATTTTGCAAACGGCTTGTGCTTAGTAACAATTACAATAAAATGTAATCCAAAGCCCCTGGATATGGCAGTTTATGCCTCTTGCTTTATTATTTTTATTATCTCAGAGTCACATAATTTGTGCATTTTAATTTGAGTGTCATTGGCTATGTGCTTTTGCCACAGGACTCAAATGAGAAGCTTAATAAATGAATATGGGATTTACATGACTAAATTTGTTTCTTACCTCAGAGCTGCTAGCTTCTCCCTTCCCCTTTCTCCCCCTACCCATTTAGTCTGAATTTATTCATTGTTGATGCGTTAGTATTGTATACAACTCTTATTGAGCGTCCATGTTACAGCATGATGGAGATTTGGCTGCTGCTAAATTATGTGGGTATTGTGGGTGAACAGGATGGCAGAGTAACTAAAAATTCAAGGATGCCTTTGAGCTGAGAACAGTTTAGAAGAAAGTAATTGTAAATGCACCATCCAGGGACTTGTGGGGAACAAAAGAGAGTCAGCTTTTCATACAAGGCTGTGTCTCTCTAAGGCTTATGCTGAGAAGTACAATGTGTAGCCGAAGCATTTCTTGTCTCTGTCTCTACCTAGATTGGTGGAGAGCGATGGAAGGTTGGTCTCAAGGCACCTGACTTGACTGGTGCTGCAACCATGACATCTACCTATGCAGCCTGGTCCATTACTCAGTCATAAATTCTGTGTTTATATTTTTGCTCTAGACACTGCTACTCAATCAACAGTGTTTGTTGAATGGTTAAAAGGTAACAGCACAATAGAAAGAGCTGGCTCAAGTGAGAGAATTTTTTTGAAATGTGATTTTGGTTTGTAATGGATTTTATTTTCACTCTAATGCACCTGTTCTGGTCTAATTCTTTCAATTTTATAAGACTACATAACTCTAGCCCCAAAGTAGCTATTTTGTATTTGGCTGTATATCAATATCACTTCTTTAACCCTGTAAGCATCTGTTATTTTCTCTCTGACAGAACACTCTGCTTAACCAATACAACCTGGGAAAGGTGGTTTACCAAACCATAGAGACTGATGGACTGACACAGCTCAACAGTTCCTATTTAATTGCTTGGGATTCTTTTCCTGGGTTTGTTTTTGTTGGTTTTTTTTTTTTTTTTTTGCCTCCCTTGCTTCAATTACAATACCGTAAACAGCATTTAGGTGTTCCTGATCAAGCTTTCCTTACCTTCCAGCATAACCTGGTAATTCTAGGAAGTAAATTGTCTGCATTATTTTAAAGCTTTGCCTGTTTCTTGAGTAAGAGATTCCCTGCGTGTCTCAACAGTGAAAGAAGCTGAAAAGTTCTAGGTCTAAAGTTTGACTTCCTCACCAGCTCCTTTGTGGAACTTCTTAGAAATGGGATTCACAGGGAAAAAAATGAGTAGGTGTGACTACAGGAAATTACATATAGTCATTATTTATTTGCCTTTTTTTTTTTTTTTAAATATTTGATTGTTCTTTAGTATCTTTCGCCAGGAGGAATGAATGCACTGGGAGAGATGTGCAGATCTAAGTTGAGGGCTTAGAAATGGCTGAGACTTTTTATTGCCAAAGGAAGGCCAGGAAGAGTGCAAAGGTGTTTAACCTGTGGTCTGTATAATTCATGTTTGCCAGGATAAGCTGTTTGGTGGTATCTTTTGAAAAAAAAGTATATATAAGCACCTAAAGAGCATTAGCAAACCTAATAAACTTTTCAAAGCACAAGGACCATTGGCGTTCACCTATATCTTTAAATCGTTCAGTGAGATGAGTCAATTTCTTCCTTCTTAAAAGCAGTTCCAGAAAATAAGCCATAGTTCTCTACACTGAATGAAGGATATGAAGCTTGTCTGTGTGTATGTGTATATATGTCTATTGTCCCCTCAACCCTCCCATTTTCAGGGGAAAAATCCATTGCTTTTTTCATGTTGTTTCTTAGTCTAAAATAGAAAATATAACAGCTTTATTATCAACGCTTTTGCAATATAAGACACTGAAGCCAGTAAAATATTGTAGTAAAAAGACGCTGCAAATTTTCAACTCCCTGCTGGTAGGTGTATAGTTTTCACTGGTTTTGTCAGCAAAAATTCCACCAACTGAATTGTGGGTGGAAGGTACAAAATTAGTGTTGGCAAAAGAGGATATTTATTTACTGCTCATATGGATATGGTTTATAAGTTCCTTCTGCAAGCAAATGCAAAATACACTTTTTATTTTTCTGTGTGATGCTTTGAATCCCATTATAACTGAAGAGTTTTTTAAACGTTTGTCAGTATGGTTTGGAATTACCACATATCAGTAGTTACTATGGATGATTAAAATTGTTGAGGAAAAACCTCCTTAGCATATTTCAGACTTCATGTATGCATCGATCTCGAAGACAGTGAGATGTGTAGTGCATTTTAATCATATTGCAGTGCCTTTGTATCATGCAAAACGATTTCCATTGAAGTCTGAAATGAGTCTGGCATGACCCAGAGTCAACATGATAATATATTCTTGATATCCTTTACATGTGAATAACAGTTCAGCTGCACTAAAGCATTTTGTCAAGTTGTGTTCATTTTCTATAGGTGTTAATATATTTGGCAATGAGAGTTCAGATTGTTACTCTTAAATTAGTGCTGAATTTGGGTCATGAAGAACTCTAAATTGAGCAATTCCACCAACTGTTGCAGGACACTGTAGCAAACCTTTGCATTAAACTGTGCTCCTGCGCGTTGAGTGTTGTAATTTAATAACAGGCACACTGTAGCTACTTGTCTTTGTCCTGAGAAAAGATGGGAATATATTAAGTTGATATTGCTATAGCTTTAAAAGTTGAAATAGAGACAGGGCAGCCTAAAAGGACCAGTTTGTCTCCCACTTCCTTCCCCTTGTCTGTTGAGTCAAATCCTTATCAAGATTTTTCTTGGCCTGTTTTAACATAATTTAACACAAATTTCATTTTCCTGAGTATCTTCATAATTTAAAGAAAAGTGCAAACCAGCAGCTCTTTGTCAGGGAGGCGTGTTCTTCTGGCTCCACATTAAAGAAATGCCAGAGGTCACACTAGCTGTTGTCACACAAATAAACCAGATTATTTTAGTTTGGCTTGATGGTTTGAAAGGGAGTGGTGTTTGGTTAAAGAGCTGATTGCTGGGTAACCTCCTGTAGGAGCGTTCATTTGTTTTTGACTTCTCAGTCTCAGATCTCTAAGAAGATGCATTTGAGCTCCAGAGTCTGCTTTTCTACTTGTTTTGAGATGCAAGTCAAAAGATGGTTTCTCCACAAAAGAGGAGGGTGAGAGGTTCAATTCTTTTCTGTCTCTTCTTCACATGGACAGCATATAGAGTGATTTCATTTGCCAAGCCTTACAGCACCAACTGCAGGATAGCCATGATGCGTACTTGCTTACTACAGCAGTCTTGGTTTAAACTTCTGTTTCATTAAATGTTGTTTTCAAACCACTACTGCAGTCATAATTAGTATGAAACATGTAGGAATGACATATACAGCATCCTGTGGCAATCTGTGTGCAGGGTCCTGGACACCGACTGGTCCTGTTGCTTTATTGAAACTCCCTGCTACAACAGCTCTTTTCATTAAGATCAAATGATGGACAAACGCCTCGAATGATGGACAAATACCTTCCAACAGCCCAAAAGAAAGACAATACGTGAAGGTCTGACTGTGTGTAACACAGGAATGGCCTTGTAAGGTTGAAGGCTTTTTCTTGAGTCCCTGAATACACATCAAATTGGGTGAAGGAACAATTCATTATCTCCATGTATGTAGGAGGACAAAGGAGTAGTAGAAAAGTGCATGTGTGTTGGAGTCCCTGCAGATCTCCACGACTAAATTGCATGGCAGCAGGTGATCAGTTTTGATCTTCGCAAACAGTAACTCATACAGGCAAACGGAAGTGTAGGTAAGGGTCTGCTGAATGCTGTTTCTGCTCGGTGTCCTTGCTAATTCCAGCACTTCTGCTTACCACCCCAGACTGCAATGTAGACATACTCAAAATAGCAGAGAGAAAATGCAGCTAGGAAACCAAGCCCAGGAGTAAAACATTTCTACAATTTTTAGGAGAAGCCTACAGCAAGATTCTGAGTAGGACAGTGTTTGAAAAAGTGCTTGGAGGTGGAAGGAAAGGGACTATTTCCTGCTGTCTGCCTTCCTGCTGTGCATTTATTCAGGGCTTTATGTTAATAGATGAGTTTGGAGGAACTGATTGCACCCTTGATTTTTCCTTCTAGTGGGAGCAGCCCCCAGAATCCTGCAAAATGCTGGGGGCAGGAGAGCAAGAGCAATCTGCTTCATTCCCCGAATGTGTTTTGGCACAGACATTTTGGTCAATGTTGTCAACTTCGTGATTCCCGTGGTATAGGAGTTTCCATGACAAACACATTCATATCTAACCCTGAACAGCAGGGTTAATCCCAACCCTTCAGGGTTAATTAAGAGGTAATTGCATGGGCCTCAATTAATCCCTGTTTAACTCAGTTGCATGTGATGGAAGGGCACTAGAGATTAATTTGGCATACTGCCTCATCAAATTCATTAATTTCATTAAATGTGAAAAAATATTTTAAGTGTGAGGTAACAGCTGTGACTCTTCTGCCCCATGACAGGGTCTAGCAGCACTAGGCAAAACCTTAAATACTTGTCATAAGGCTATAGATATCAGTATGTTTGACTGAGTTAGGGAACTGCTGTCTCTTCCTCTCAGTAGCTACAGAAAATCTTAAAGACACTGAATGTCACAGTAGTAAGGAATTGGTCCAATGGAGGAATACTGACGTCTTGAATCCCTGATGATTTTGGTGGGAAGGACAAATGTTTGCTCCCTCTCTGAATCAGGCCCATGATGGCTTTCATGAGAGCATGCATTCGTAGGGCGATATGTTACACAACATACCCTGCTTAGTCTTAATTAAGGTTATAATTGAGAGGATGCAGAAATGTTTTGTCATTACTCTGCAGATTACTGAAATCTTAACTAATGAGATTTGACTCTAACATCTGCTATAATAGTAAATTTAGAGCTAGATGAAAAATTCATATGCATTAAATGGCTTAGTACTGAAAGTATGGCTAAAACAGTCCAATGTCAGTCTCTGTAGATGTTACTTCCGAGTGTTGAGTCAATGCCTGGCTGAGTGGGACAGGAGGGCTCAGATGGAGGTAGGTTACTAGATTGTCACTACTTGCTTTGGTTGGTTATGCTCCTACAACCCCTGGCCTTGCCCAGTACTTGCACATGCCACGAAATACTCTGGCTTCACTGACTTTCCCAGTTAAGTTTCCTCCAAACCACAAAACCTGGGTGCACTGTAGCTCCTGTATATACTCAGTATGAAAGCTGACTCAACTTCTGCTGCACTACACTGTACCAGGCAGCTCTCAAGTGATGCTACTGCAATTTATCACCATAAACTGTTTCATATTGGAACAAACAATACTCATGAGGCAATCTGGATTCAAATTAATTCAAAAGCGCCATAACTGAAAAGTGAGCAGTCTCTTTGTGTTGTTTCTTTTTAACAAGATTTTATGATATGACTAGACTACAAATAGCTCTATTCATGATAAACTGGCAACTTTGCAAATTGTATATGCTAAAAGCTATTTGTTGTACAAGCTGTTCTGGAAAAAACTCTTAAATGAAATCTTCTCTGCTAGAGGCATGTGAGGCATCAATTGCATGGGTCCTGCAATGGGTGTCCCATTTCAGGAGTCCCACGACTATGGGGGCAGGGATGAGAAAAGGCCATCTGATCCAAAAACCTTTAATTGCTCGAAGTTAATCACTCCGGAGTGCTAGAGAAAAGGACAGGTCCGGTAGGAAACAGTTTTCTGGTCTTGTGAGAAAAACGTGAGGGTGAAGGAAAACAAGGAGGTGGCAGAATTGCTTTTGGCCCTAAGCATTTGCCTTTGATTCTCTGGAGCTCCTGCTGTATGCTTTCCCTTTGAAGGCACAGCAATATTATCTTCCTCCAAAATACCCCAGAAACATCTCCACTTTGATGTCCATTAAGACTGCCAATATTATCCTTCAGAGACACGCTGTGTTTTCAGCATGATCCTGGGACATAGTTGTGGATGGACTTATTTTAAGGATGAACAAACTACTGAAAGAGATGTAATATGCTTTTGTACCTCAATCAATGTAATTTATGGTATGGAACAAGGCATTAATGCATCTTCCCTGTAGGCATTATTACAGCAAATTACACATGTATTTGGAGACATATATTTCTCAAATATTTGTGTAGTGGACTCAAATACCAAATGACACATCCTACCATGTAAACAAATGCTTTTGCCACCAGAAAGGGAGCATAAATTATCCTTCAAGAGTAACTCCTCTGAGATATATAAAGATGCTGACTGCGACCTGACAATAAAGCTTTAGTAGTAGCTATGGGAGTATCTCAGAGCCAAGGAAAAGAATTATAGTTATGTTTTAATGCACTAATCAAATCATTCCAATTCCTACCTCCAAGTAAAATTATGTTTCTTGGAAAGTGAGCACTATTTGCTCTGGGCCTTTCTTTTCAAATTATTTTTACTTTCATAATAATAATTATAAGTATATTGCAGGTTAGAAGCTATCTGCAGAGCAATTAGAAGCTCTTGAGGAGAATTTGGATCTGAATGTGAAGTCATTTATAGGTTCAAATTTCTACTGCACATGTGAGATACACCTAGAAAATAATAGTACATGTGAAGGTGCAGCATTAGATCTGAAAACAGTTGGAGTGAGGGAGGAGTTAGGCATTTGAACTTGAAGCCTCAAAATTTTCTCAGCTGCCTTTTAACTTTACGATGACCTAGATCAGGAGGGATATTGTGTCAACAGAAATTAGAGGTCTGTTACATTTTGAGTAACCACAGAAGTTGCCAGTTTCTGGTAGGCATAAATATTCAGGGTTAAGCACTGCAGGAGTCCACAAAATGGGCTGTTTTGTGAGACCAGTTCAGTCTAATGAATGTTTTCTGGATGCCTCCACTGTAGTGAGCTCTCAGTCAGAGTCTTGGCATCTCTCTGTCTCGTTTTCAAACCCTGCTGTAAAGGAGCTGGTATTGCTGCCTTCTTTGCCTATCTGAAAAAACAGTATTTAGAGCACATGTCCAGAACATGGGAACTGGAGATTTGGCACTTGTGCAGCAGGAGGTCAAATCTGTATACTTTGTAGTAAATGGCCTAATTATTTGGATAACAAGTTCAGTGAAACAGTCTCTCTCTATTCCTGCTGTTATGTGCTTCTAAGTGTGGAAGATTTGAACAGCCTGGGGTCCTTGTCCTAAGGCTTGATTAGCTCTTTCACTCAAGGCTTGATTCCTATAAGGGAAACAGTCCCTGACAAAGGAATGGAAGTGCAGACATGTGCCTCCTGGTAAAATGGTTGTGCTGACTTGGGGCTGTTTCATTCCTCACTAGCAAGGCTCGAGAGGTTCTGTGCAATGCGGTCACGGTCAGGAGCACAGAGGCCCCACACAGTTGCCAGCAGTGGGACAGTTGATTGCTTTCCCTCTGTGGAATGGAAATGCAACCTGGGTTTGCTGCCTCCCATGTCTGTGCTGTGCTCCCTGGACTGATGGATAAAATATCAGAAAACTGAAAGAGGGAAACAACCTTGTTTCGACTCAGTTTTCGTTTAAGGTGGCCTCCATCTAACAGAGTAGGGCTCAGGCTATGATACCCAGGCATTACTCCTTGAAGATTATCTGTTCAGCTTTCAAAGGCTGACTGCAGTCCCAGATCAAAAGTCTGGGGAGGGATGAAGTCCTCTTCAAACACCGAGCAGGTGCTGGGAAGAGATGGTGTAGAGCAGATCTTATGCTAGACCTTCACATAAAACATTTTTTGATAAAGGCAAAAGAGTGGGTGCTTCACTTTCCTCCTCTCTTCTAGCTTTTAAGTCAGAAGGTTCTCACAAATGGGGAGGAGCAGTGGGGTGCAGGGGTGTTTGGGGTGCAGATGGCAGGGTGAGAAAAGCCAAAGGCATAGCAAGAGGTCGCAGGATGACTTGTATGGCTCATGGAAACTGAGGCAGGCATCAAGTGTCCCTAGCAGTACGTTTTTGGTCTGTGGCACAGGCAGTTCTGGGGCTGTGGATGGGTGATAACAACATAGAAGTATCAGTGGAATAGAAGAACACAGGTGCTACCCAGAAATTTTGTTTTTTCAGGTTGCAGCTTAGATACACTTGGAAATCTCACTCTAAATTTGTGCTTACTGTATGGACTACAAAAACAACAAAAATGGTATTCATTGAAGACTAAAACTGAAACAACTTAGCTGGAATCTAATTCAATCCCTCAACTTGTTTTACCAGTATATTCTGTGCACTTCATCTGTATGTAGTATGATTGTAATTATGATATCTTTGTTAGTCTAACTCCCCAGAACAAAAAAGTGCTTAGACATTAGCTGGCTATCTTCCTGATTTTTAAAGCCAAATGTCTAATTAGAGCACTTCTGTTTCTTACATTTATTTTCAGTTCTAGAGAGTGAAAGACAAGAAATCTCAACACAGCTGTGGCTCTTTTATAAACTTCAGCTTATTAGAGCTCCTGGGTCAAATTCTCTGGTGGTGCAACTCCACAGACTTACTTTCTGCTGGTGTAACTTCAGATATAAATATAATTCTCTGTACATCTGTCCATATGTGTGTTCCTATGTATATACCAAACCCATAGCTGATATAAATCACTGTAGCTCTTTTGGCTTCTGTGAAACTATAGTGATTTCTTACCAGCTGGGTATCCGGTCCACAGCATCTGGTTTTCCTTTTCCCTCCCTTAATAGCACTGATGAATCAGAATTCCTAAAGGAGGATAATACTAAACATAATTAGACAGGATATGTTCAAGAAGAAAATTTAATTTGAAGAGGTTTGCACAGAATTTTTATTGGCCTCAGGTGGAATCCTGGGACTTTATCTTAATGAATCCTTTCTACAGATCCATTTCAAAAACTGCATTATGCTATTACGTGATGGAGTGTACTTTAATGGTGCATTGCACGTATGTTTATTCAGTTGGATTTAAAAGTTCTTCTGTAAATTAGTATAATTATTTTGGGTGGTAAAAAAAGGTGTAATAACATAACCTGAAATTTTAAAATATTTACCCACAGAGAAGTTTATTTAATCTTTGGCACCTACACACATTTTAGAAAGTCCTGTTAGTAACCCAAATATGCGACTGTGGATTGGAGCTTTCTTCAGAATTGACTAGATGGTTAAGAAATGAACCTTATTTTTTTCAATATTATTGTGTCCATCAATGGCTCACAATTCAAATGTCAATATTTTATTGCTGTGTAATATTTTTTACTTTTTAAATCATATCCGGTGGTTGTATTTTTATTTTAATTGTGTAAGTATAATATATTTTGAGATTACTTAGCTACACCCTGATAGATTCTGTAAATATGTTCAAGATACTGGGTGAAGTCTTTTTTTTTCCTGATTCCATATCTATTTACCTTGTATCTTCAAAAGAGCTTGCTAATTTTTATTATTAACAATAGCAGTCAGTATGTAGCTATCATTTATGATGATGTAGTTTTATTCTAATTCAGGTGTTATGTTTGGGGCACTTGTGTTAGAAACTGAGTATCAGTTAAAGGAAAAAACCCACCACTTTTGTTGTTGTTGTTGTTTTTTCCCCTGTGAAGGTTTGTGGGGGTTGTCTTTGAGGTCAACATCAAGGGGAGAAAGGCAAATAAAAGGCAAATTACTTCTGAGCTCAGAGAAGGGGGAGAAGAATTAGTGGAGCTGCTAGGTCTGTTTCTCTTCTTCTGTAATTGTATTCAAAATGATGGAACCTTAACAAGGAAGTATTGGAGCTGTTTTACAAAAGCAAGCTACAAGCTCCCTCTGTCCTGGCACTGCAAAATGAGATTTACAAGGTGATAAAGTCGTATGGAAACAGAATGTCTTCCATGTCCCTGGCGTTTTTTCACTGACTAATTACTGCTAGCATGGGGGTCACTTTTTTTTTTTTTTTTTTTTTTTTGTTTT
>VZRS01015047.1:380323-451051 GCA_013398055.1 Ifrita kowaldi
TTTGTAGTTTCTCTGTTAACACTTCTTAAATGTAATTGCAGATTTGCATTGTCTTCTCTATGAACATAAGACATCCCATCTAGCTGGTGATTGAGTTCTCAATGAATCTAGCATTGCAGTAAAAAATTACTTTGCAGGCATTACATATTCAGAGCATGCAATCAGATAGTGAAATGTAACTATTCAAAACAGTTAATGAAACTTGCAGAGCCCTGCTGAACGCTGCAGGCAAACAAAGCAGTAACCTGTACTGCTGCATCTAGATTTATGGTTTGTTTAAAAAAAAAAAAAAAAGGAAATAACAATGAGGTACTCTCTATTTTAGAAATAAATTTTTAATAGGCCTTCCAAGGAAGGCTCAGGACAGGATTTGATGCTCCAATGGACGATTGCTGCTGCCTCAGGATCAGGTGTTCAGAAAACATCTCCGAAGGTCCTGACATGGGAGTTAATCACTGGTTTGCAATAAGTTTTATAACAGTTTGGAGCACCTTTGTCCAGAGTCCGAGTGATGAATGAGTGCACCACATACTCTGACGCCATGTGTTCTCTTTAATTTAATTAGCAATTGTTTTTCCAGCTTGGGTACAACCACAGTGCAATCTGATCACAGTGGCGAGAGAGGTTCGGTGCTTGTACGGACAGATCTAATGTTGTTACACAGCAAAAATAAATAGTTCACCCAGCAGATGTTTCTTCATGTTGCAAGCCTGTTTGTCAATTTACATATAGGTGTAAATCTAATCTCTGTTTGTCTCCTTTTCCAAATATTTTGTACCTTTATGGCCTTGGAAGCATTCACATTTTAAAACCAGAAAGGGGCCTGAGCACCTGCTGTTTGGAAAGGAGTCTTAATAGGAGTGGGAAGAGGAGAAAGAACATCATGTCCAGGAGCAGTGATTAGGTCCTTCTCACATAGCCTTTTCCCATCACTGGGAAAAGTGAGCACTTTTTAAGAGTATGTGTCTGGCTTCAGTGAGTAAGAGTCATTGCTAGACTGAATATCCTACCTTTCTGCTGTTTTTAGTATCCTTCAGGATGAGAGTGGAGGGAATTTTCTTCAATAAAACTGAAACAAAAACTTTGACGTGTGCTGTGGCAATAAGCAAGTCCACATTTTTGCAATTAGATATCATACTTTGTAAAGGCGATAAGGATACTGTCCCAAAACCAAGTTTCGGAGAGTATTTCAGACAACATAACTTTCCTGTGTCTCAGTTACTTGAAAGCATCAACCCTGAAGGTGGAAAGTAAGTAAAATGTAGGCAGGAAGCTGACTTCTTGCTAGGCTGAGAAATTCCTACCTATCCTTATTTTCTTCTGTGCTGTTAGAATAGCAAATACCACAATGGTGTTCAGTACTTGGGAAAGCACGGCTGAAGATTCCGGGCTGAAACTCCAGGGACAGTGCTGTGGATATTTGCAGCCTTGAACTGCAGGCATATAATACGAGCTAAAGTGACCATACCTTGGATGAGGCTGTGGATTCTGGAGCAACTTCAAGAACACATCTCCCTCCTGTGATTATAAGGGAGTTGGGAGATGGGGACTTGTGAGCATCTTCTGCCCCCAAATTGAGTTATGTACATCTTCCTCTGACTTTCCTCTCTCCTGCTCTTTCTGTAAGAAATTGAAAGTTTATTGTTCATAGCATTTTCTTTTCTTTCTTTCCCACCACAGTCAAAATATTCTGATATTTTCATGGTGAAGGAGCTCTGTCAGAAAGTGTGCAGCATCTCCAGCAGCAGAATTCCAGCTGAGGAATCCTGTCAATCCTTAAGGCTAATTGATCCAGCATTACAGGAGTAAAACTATTTTTAGGAAATCAATCTAAATCAAAAGTCATGGAGTAAAATAGACTCTGTTCTTACTACAGCTTCTGTCTGAAGAAACCCAGCCCTTCTTGGTTTGAAGAATTCCTCTTTGCAAGGGGATTGTAAACAGAAATGTTAGAAATATTAAAAAGGTGGAATTTTATGGAAAGTAGAGATGTTTGCAAAGTGTCCCTGAATGGGCCAGAATTCTTCCTCAATAAATGGTCTCTTCTCCACTTTCTAATTAGAGAATTACATTTGATTAACAGCATTCCTGTCACCTGAGTAGCAGGATTTGCATTTAGGAGGTATTTGCAAACCCTGCAGAGTCTATGCAGCAGGACTAATGTAGAACTATGGTAGATTTTATCCGTGTGGCAGGACTAACGTGATTTTGGCTTACTGCAGTTGTCATGAGTGTTTGAGATGATGTTTTATTTATATTTCCTTTTCTTTTGATTTCTTTTTTGTTGACAAAGCGTAAAAAATTTCAAAGTGTGTTTCCATTTAGTAGCCTGGACTACTCGAAACCTTGACTTTCACGCCTCTTAGAAGAGGCTGGTCTGTTTAGCTTATTAGAGGAGAAATTGCTTAACAAAGCATTTACTGATGTTATTTGTTGTAATTGAGTCCTGAAATAGATTTGTGTATCATTTAGAATACTATCTATTGGGACAAGTTTTCTTCTTGTTCTGGAAGAGCAGGTCAGCTCCTAATGCTCTTATTTATTTATAACCATCAGTGTGACTACATTCATGGAACACCCCCTGCACACACATTTCTGGGTATATACTGCAAGTTCAGTTTCATAGCAAGTAACCTTGTAGTTTGAGCTGTTAGAGCCATGAAACCCAAACAGAAAGTGTTAACATTAAACTTTCCTTGGAAAATGACAGTGTATGATTGAAAATGACATCATAACCTCCTGGGGTTTATTGTAATTTTTATGTGTAAAGTTCTGGATTTTTTTCTCCTAGATAAGAGTCAGTTGCTCCACTAGAATCCTGGTTTTAGATTTGAATTTTTCACAGGGAAAAGCCTTGTTTGCCAAGGTGACTAGGAACATTTCTCTAATGGATTTGATTTTGATTATAAATTGACACAGAAAATGCATACTTCTTTATGATCAAGCTGCAGGAGGGAGATATTTTCTTCTACTCAGATTCACTCCCAAACGACTGGCCAGTCTATGTAATGATGCAATGTATACACACAAATATAGAGGAAAAGACAGACAACTTTCATAAGAATAGTTATTCCAAAATGATTTCCTGCAAAGGCACACCAATGGAGTTGCAATGACTATTTAGAAATGCTGTTTAGCTTAGAATCAAGCTAAGAACACAAAGGAAACACCCACACCAGGAAACTGATGCACTTAATTAGATCTTGAATTTGCATGCAGTTTAAGGATGGATTCGGCTAGTTGTTCTCCCTTTTGTGTGCCCTTTTGCAGAGGGTAATTGGCGGGGGGCAATTGAGTTATTTCATTTATCTTCCCAGAATTTGAGTCTGCTGCGACAGGCTGACAGCTACCAGCAAACAAGCACTTCATTTAAAACACTGTTGAAAAGTTGGGTTCAGTCCTGTTGCATCTGGTATGCAGATGGGATGCTACTTTTTGTTCAAATAAACAGAAGAAGCAATTAAGCCCCTTTTGGAGTAAGATATCTGAAACAATAGGAGGCACCATCTGAAGCACAAGCTCAATCAGATACTGAGCCGTGTGGATAGCAGAGTTTTATAAAATGTTGAATGAGAGCATAGATTGGATAAGTGGGGTTTGGGGCTTGCTTTCTTTTCCCTTGTTTTTGGAGTTATCTGGGTATGAACAAAGATATGACCAGGAGGAGGGATGACAGCAAGAGAGAAAAATGCCCTGAAGTCCCCAGTTTGTTATTCAGTTTCCTGCACTTCTCTGAAACACCGAAGACATGACAGCAGGCTTTGCCTTCCTCCCTAGCAGTGCTGTGCTATGTAGGACCCCATGGCCCCACAGACTGTCACTGCTGCACAACAATTGCAGATGATTCCCTCTGCCTATGAAAAACCAACTGACACAGAAAGATTTCTTTTCTGATTTCTGTTTTCTGATTGCAAGCACCCCATCGACTCAGCCACAGAGAAGAATGTTTGCATCGCTAAGTGTTATTACTCTTCTTTTTACACTTGCTATTAGTTACAAGGCAAAAGCAATCCTATACCTTTTTGTTTTCTTTGTTATTTTCCTTATGACTTGCTGACTGGTTTTGGCAGTATGATTTTTTTTGTCCCAGTAGAAGAGACTGCTTATGCACAGGAATATATGTGCAGCACAGAAATATATACAAAATACTCTCAGGAAAAAAATGGTTTTAAATGATACATTGGTTGTCCTCAAGAATGCCATGCAGGCATATAAAGTGGCAAACATATGTACTCACAGTTTTGGAGTTTGATGTATCTTGTTTTAAAATAACATTTTGCATGTGTCCCATTAAGTTACATCTCAGTAGCACAGTTAAATTAGTCTTCATCTTGCCTTTTCTTTTTTTTAAGAGTGTGTGCTATTTAACATGACAGCATAACTTCTCATACTTTCCTGTGAAATGTGGAAGATTTTTCCTCAAAGGCCCCACCTGTCTATCTTGGAAGAGCTGGGTGCAAACAAATACGTGACCAGAAGGAGGGATGGCAACAAGAGAGGATAGAGAAAAAAGCCCTGAAGTTCCCAGCTTGTTATGCAGTGTCCTATACTACTGCTCTACTTAACAGAAGACAAGGAGTTTTCCTGGCTGAGACATTACTACTCATCCTCCAAACTCTAAGTTCGTGTCAATGGCAGTGCAAATGGTTGACCACTACCTTTAGGGTCCTGCAGAGGCAAACAGTTGACCTCGAAACAAATCTTTTTTTACTATTGTTAACATTATAGCTTTCTTTTTTATTAAATGAAAAAAAGCCAAGCATTCTTTCAGAAGGTGGAAATAGAACCAATCCCCATATTCTTTTTTGTAAAATGTATCAAAGTGTTTGACATCTACAACTGCTATGAACTAAAGCAAAGGAAATAAGTGTAAGGGGCAGAAACTATTTACCTAATTCAGCTTCTGCCTGCAAATAGTTTCTGTAGTCCTACAATTGTGTTCTAAAAGAAAAAGAAAAAAAATATATCTGAAGCAAAGGGGTTTATTATGCAGTAAAATCCCTGTTGCTGAACCAGATTATATACATGGTGGAAAAAATAGGTGAGCTTTCTCATCCAGCTGCTGCCTGAACCATGGTTTGAGAAAAATCCTGGGTGTATGTCAGCTTGTCCATCAGTCTAATAACGAGGTGCTATGTCTCTTCTTATAAACTTTGCCATGTACAATATAGTACACAATTAAAATACATAAATCAAAATCTTTACATATAAAACTTGGTAAATAATAGAGAAAAAAGTTCAAGAAAATACTTGGGTTAAAGTCAGAGAGAACAAGTATTTTTGGAGGGTTTTGAGTAAAATGAAAAATAAAAGTTTTCATTAAGTAAAATTCTACCTGAATTAAAACAAAATCTTTTTCTTTCAGTTTTCAGTAACTTTTTGCTGTATTATATTTCTGCAAGTCATTTTAACTCTTTTAAAGTTAAAAATCAAGACTTTTGCAAACAAGTCATATCCCTGACATGAAACATTTTGCTTAAAATGTCAAAGAGAAATATTTCAGCTCCGTTAATGGATGCTGCCATTATCTTTATTGGTAGGAAACATACTCCAAACTTGATGCATTTGCAAGTAAGATTTGCTTTCTCCATCAAGACTCTGTTTAGCAAAGCTGATATTAAGCTCCCCTCCCCTTAAAATCAGTTTCATTACAGTTCAAACTGTGTAGGACTCCAGACTGTTAAATTATGCATAAAATTCAGTGATTCTGACATGTCTTTGGATTTCTATCTCTGCATATAATGACTGCACTATACTCGTCTATATATTGGTGCATTTACTTCTGCTTTTGTTAATCTTACGATATGCTGTTGAGATCTTCTGACTTTTGTGAGCTCTGATGAAAATCCCTGTAGGAACCATATTTACCATTAAAAAAATTTAATGAAGCCTGTCATTTATTCTCCTTGGACCTGCCATCTTAAAATCTTGATGGTGCAGCTTTCAGGATGAAGAGAACAAAGAGACAAATGGACTCAACTGGAGCAATGTTTAGGCAAAAAACAGGTGTTATGCAATCTTGTTCAGAATCCATTCCATTGATAAATACTCTGCTGCAAAAATGAAGAGAGAGTTAGATAAAGGCATAGGGACCCTTGAACTTCTTCAGTCCATCAAGCTGTTGTTTATTTGATTGTTTTATTAAAGCATTCCATGTTTTTAATGTAAACCAGAGCAGGTTCCTGTAGCAAATACTCCCAAGCTTACCTCACCTCTTGTGGTAGGTTTCCTGGGGCCAGCCAAATGTAATATGCTTCTAGATAACTCCTGTATCCAGCAGCAAGTCTGAGGTTTGTTTAAAATGCTATTGAGACTCAGATCTGAGCAAACTGAAGCATAAGTCAAGTATGAACTTGATATACTGTACTTTTCATGAACCTGTACAGCAACAACAGCTAAATTTCAAAATGAATACACATCAGCTAAGCCTAGGGCTATGAAGATTGACATCACCCCTCCACCCTTGTCCCAAGCCCTGACATGTGCTTCTTTCCAGGCTGTTTTGAGGTAATCCATCTCCCAAGCAACCTGCTTCCACCACCTCTCCCTTGCTCTTTTCCCTTCATAACATTGCAGCTGAGCCTTGCTGATCTATTTAAGGGTGTCCAGTAGAATGCCTTTTGCAGGCAAGTGCCTAATATAATATGCCTAATTAAAAAAAACAAAAATTGAAACTGGTGACTTGGCTTATCTCTTGACACTTGTAATTACCCTAGCAAAGGTCTTGATCTAGGGGAGTGAAGGAATATGAAATGAATATTTCATATGAGTATGAAACATTCATATCAGTTGTTGATGTTTTTTAACATTCATTCCTTTTGCCAACTCCAGCTACTCTTTTACATGTTATATTCTGTTGGTTTACATAACAGACCATTCATTAAATTGCTGTTGTATAATATTTTGCTGTTGGAAAAGAATTAGCAAAAACCAGTTTGATCCTAGCATGCTAGGATTGCTATAGGACTAGTTACAACAGGCCATAAATCAGAAAAGGATGGAAATGTTTGTAGGATGCGGAAGTGTGTATCCCATCCAGAGTTTGGATTCCTGTAGCAAGCTTCTATTTAAACTAGCTACGCAGTGCTAAACAGCCACTCCCCCAAACCCAAAAAGACAGTTTTGCAGTGTCCATAAACTTTAAGGTGGTTTTTTTTTCCCCTTTATGAAAAAAAAAAGTTGTTTTCATAGCAGGAATTTTTGACAAAACAACCAGCTATGAAATAATGTTTCAGAATGTTTGTAGGATGAGAGCTCCATCTCAAGAACCTTTAATGATGACGGGGCAGTTACACAAATGACCTCCATGGGCGGTTCAAATCTTAGTAGCAGTTTACAAGAAAATTGTACCTGAATGACTTTGCGTAATGAACAAATTCATTGGTTCAAACAAATTTGTTCCCAAACAGATAGCAAATAAATTTGTGTAGAGAATGATCTATATAATGGTTGCACTGACTTTCTTTTCTCCTTTATTTTGAGAGGTTGACTTTCTATCCTGTATTTTGTTTGGGGTTTTGTTCTATAATTGTGACTCTTACACCTATAGACTATCAAATAAATTGTTACAGAGAGACCTTGAGTAATTTTAGTAGGAATCTTCAAAACACAGAAGAAACGCAGTAAAAGAATGGCAAAATAACCTGATCTACTGGTAATATATACCAAGATTTTAAAATAGAAGTATATAGAATAAAGTAAAAGAGATGAGTGAGGTGCCTTGTCTGTTCATTGTACTTAAACCTTCTGTTTCCATTAGAAGTAAAGTGCACATGACTAGAAAACCAGTTGTGTTGAGCAGGGAAACCCATCTAGTTACAGAGAAGGAAGATTTCCCATCTCCCTGGGTTTTTTTGATGTGACAATCTAGCTTTACTGTGTCAATGGACTGACTCATTAAGGAAATGTCTTTTGTGTTCCTTACATACTTCCCTCTAGTAAATCTATTTTTTCCTCTCACGGAGTACTGTGAATAGTTATCTGAAGAGAATGAATGCAAAACTCAAGCCTCAGCTATCGTTGTGTGCTTCTTAGCTGATGTCCACCTATGATCATCATTTATTTTTGCCGGGAAGAGGTACAGTGAGTCAATGCCTCTCTTTCAAAGCGAGATCAATTTTGTACTCTTTGTAAATGAGGTGCACTTGCATCAAGTGGACACGCCACAATGTTGCACAAGCGCTGGTTGAATTTCTCTCTGGTTAAAGAGTAGTTTGATTAATGATTCTAGATCACATGAGTTTGGTTGCTTTTATCAGGTAAACGAGCCATGAAAAATCCCAGTGGCCACTTACATTATCCCAGTAGGTGGTATATACAAAGGATACCTCTCTGGCTGAATAACTAAAAACAAATGAAGAATATTTGTAAAGAAAAACAGCAACAAACTTGAATATAATGAAATCAGAAATTTAGTTAGATGTTACTTAAACTTTTCTTATCAGAATTCTGTCATTGCATGTCCAAGCTTTTCTAGCCCGTTGAGACATGATACTTCATCTTAAACCTCTTAATTTTAATCTCAGCACTGTTCACCTGCTAACTACTAAATTGAGACTGATTTTTGGACGTATATCTTATTGGAGAAAGAGGAGACAAGTTAGAGATGATTGGGTGGAGTGAGGAGGGCTATTACAGCAAAGGGGAGGCAGTCACAAAATATATGCCTTGTCAAAATAGAGAAATAGCTCAGCTTTGGAGAGCACTTCTGCTTGACACCCATTCCTATGCTCACCTTCACAGTGCCAAATTAAATGCTTGGAAATACTGACCTTTCTAAAACAGAAGAAGCAAGAGAGATAACAGTAAAAAAGTAAAACTTCGGTGAAACACTAAAAGGAACGGATGATTTTTTCCAGCGTAAGAGCACAATGAAGGCATTGCTGTTCCTCCTCAATGTCTTGAAAATAATTAATGGATACTTTTCCTTTTTTTAATGGTAAAGAAGTATTGTGAACTACTACGTCAAGCAGCCAACTTCTAGTCTAGTTTAGGCCTGTTGTCAGTATAGCATCTGAGTTTGTGGATATGTACCAGCAGGTATGAAACAAGCGGCTTTTTTACACTAAGGGCAGATAACCATCTTTATTAAAAGACTAATAAATGTATCTTTGTCTTTAACTATTTGCTTAGTTCCACTGATATGGTCAATTATAAAGGGATGACTGGTTTAGGTGAAGTTGATGCAACTTAGCTATGCTTAAGTGAGCAAGGTCAGATTTCCAGAAGTGAGATTATCATTGATTTCCTTCTAAGTAGTCTACGCTCAAGCACTGAGTTATTAAAGTAGTTCTGGCTGGCTGGTTTTTGGATATGGATTTTTTTCTTCTCTTAGCAAAGAAGTAAAACATTTTCCACAGACATCTCTACTTTTCCTTGATGTATGAGAACAGTGCCTTCTAGATACCACACTTCAGTAAACAAAGACATCTTTCAACTGAGCAAATATTGAGCAAAAGTGACTTTTCCTGTGAAGGAATAACTCTTCACCTTGAGATCTATGTGCTGTTTCCATGGTAAGTACTGCCCACCACAGGAGAAGATAAGATTCAAGACCATCTATAAGGAACCTTATTGTGCACAAATCCGTGGGACCTGGCAAGATAAATCCAGGGGTCTTGAGCGAGGTGGCAGATGAAGTTACTAAGCCATTCTATCATATTTGAAAAAGTTGTTGCGGACTGGGGAAGTTCTATCATGTTTTACCCACAGCTGGCAATTGAACACCATGCAGCAATTGCTCACTTTCCCCTGGTATGGTGGGGGAGAGGACTGGAAGGGTAAAGGTGAGAAAACCCATGGATTGCGATAAAGCCAAGCACACAAGCAGAGCAAAAAAAGGAATTAATTCACCACTTCCTGTGGGCAGAGGGCAGATGTTCAGTCATCTTCAGGAAGGCAAGATTACATCATGGATAATGGTTACTAGGGAGGTCAAAATGCGATCACTCCAAATGTTCTCCCCTTCCTTCTGCTTCACCTTGTTTTTTATTCCTGAGCAGGATGTTACAGGAAATATCCCTTTGGTCAGCTGGGGTCAGGTGCCCTGCTTGTGTCATCTCCCCACTTCTCATGCCCCCCAGACTACTTGCTGGTGAGGTGGTGTGAGGGGCAGAAAAGGCCTTGGCTCTGTGTAAGCACTGCTCACCAATATCAAAAACATCTCTATATTATCAACAAATATTTAAGCCCAAATTCAAAACACAGCCTCAAACAAGCCACTACGAAGAAAATTGGCTCTATGCCAGCCAAAGCCAAGGACAGACATTTCCCAGGAGTTGCAAAAAAGGGAAACATAACCCCTGGGTTTAAAAAAGGAAAAAGATTTGTGGCAAGCAGGTCAATGGAAGTGATTTTCCCTTCTACTTCACTCTTGTGAGACCACACCTGGAGCAGGTACACGAAGATGATCAGGGGATTGGACCACCTCCTCTACGAGGACAGGGTGAGAGAGTTGGGATTGTTCAGCCTGGAGACACAAAGACCCCAGGGTCACCTCATAGCACCTTCCAATACCTGAAGAGAGAGCCTACAAGACAGCTGGAGAGGGACTTTTCACAGGGGCATGTAATGATAGGACAAGGGGTAATGGTTTTAAACTGAAAGAGGGTAGATTTAGATTAGATGTTAGGAAGAAATTCTTTACTGTGAGGGTGGTGGGGCACTGGAACACGCTTCCCCGATAAGTTGTGGGTGTCCCATCCCTGGAAGTGTTCAAGGCCGGGTTGGATGGGCCTTTGAAAAACCTGGTCTAGTGGGAGGTGTCCCTGCCCATGGCTAGAACCAGATCTTTAAGATCCTTTCCAAACCAAACCTTTCTACAATTCATTTTAACAATGGACTCATGGGCTGGAATGTGAAGTTTTATAAAGTTTTTTTTCCTTTAAAGGAAAGAACTGAGGTCAATTTGAAATTACCTTGCTTTAAATCAGTGGACTTTCAGTAACTTCAAATGGACATAATTTGCTACATCATTAGTTTCTAAGCAATTTTGTCACTTTGCAATCCTTTCAGGATTATGCAGCTTAAATGGAAGAACTGAGAGTTGAACGACGTACAAGACGTAATTTTTTATTTAACTACAACAGCTGGAAGAGGATACTTCAATTTTTAAAAGCTCATATAGATTTGTAAAGGCAACAGTGGAAGTTCCACTGGCTGTCAGTTCTGACAGCTGTCAAAATTTATTTAACAGCAGCAGCTTTACACAAATTATATTTGCACCCAAAATGAAGCACTTTCTCACTTTCGGTGTCTTCATGGAAATAATAGGTTTTTTTAATAAAGTTATTTCTATTCACATAAATTTTTATGTGCTATATATATACATATATATGTGTATGTGTATATATATATATTTTTAAACTGAATATTATAATTAAGAGCTACTGTCCCTCCCAAAATATCAAGCCAATTAGGGACCATCAGAAAAGTTCAGGAAGGGTGGAATTTCTAACAGTTTCTCTGTAAGTGCAGCTGCAGCTGGAAGTGGGACTGCTGTGCTGCCCCTTGGACATGCATTGTTCCTTTGTGCTGGTCCAAGCGGGCAGATGTGTTTGTACCTGTTGGTCGTTTATTTTTGTCCTCATTCTGGACAAATCTTGGAGTTGCAGGGTTTCTGTGGAGAAGTTTCTTTTCTGTGGAGAAGCTTTTTACACTCCAGGTTTGACAAGATGTTACATTAGATCACAGCAAAGACAAGATTTGAATGAAAAGATAGAACTAATCATTTCCAAATCCAAGGTAGTTTATATTGGCTTGCTGAATTTTCTTCACATTCTGAAACAAAAAAACCCAACTGAACTATAGCCTGTAGAAACAAAAACAGACACAAGTGTAGTAACTATAACCTAATGAAACCAGCTCTAATAGTGACAGGGCAAACATCTTCCATGGTGCTAAGGACCCAGCCTCAAGGCTGGCTGCACTGTGAGACAACCCATTCATGGGCGGGCACAATCCTAGGGAATTACTCAAATCTTGGACCAAAACTACTGTTTCCAAAACATGGGTCAAGGTGCACAATGGAGACCGACACAGAACCACAAGCATTTAATATCATCTCCTAAGGTCATTCTTTTGGGACATGGTCAAAGCTGAGTAGATTTGTCTTAAGGAACTTCACAGATTGCGTGCAGAGGCATTCATGTGTGGTTATATACCCTTGTCCTCTCAATCAACATAGCTAATTCCCCATGGGAATGCTGGTTTTTGGCCACTTTACTTGGCAGATAGAGACCTGGCTTTGCCCTCTGCACTTCTCTGCTGGAAACGCTTAGGGTTTCTTAGAGTAGGGTGATGTAGAGAAAACAGGGTGGAAGATCACAGATTTTCTTCTAGACTAGTGCATCTGTGCACTTCATTCCACTTTACACCACTGTAAGGAAGGACGAAATGTATATGGAAAATAATAAGTGTATATTTTGGCAGTTTGGTGCCCTGGTTTAAAAATTCCTACAGTCATTTCTTTGAAATAGAGTCATCCTGATACTGCTCACTGATCACTTTCTGGTTTTGTAGAGGCTTCAGTCCTTTACAAAGACCTAAACAACACCAATGATTGGAAAAAGTTGTAGTCTAGAGTATTTTCTTTCTTGAAAAGCAGCTCCAATTTCAAACCACTCTCAAGGCACTGTGGAGCTAGCACACAACAGCTTAGAAAAGTCTTTGAGTAATTAGATCTCAAAAACAAATAAAAGAGGGCATTTTTCTTCATGGATACACAATTACTTTGACATTTTCTCTTAAGTTAAATTGGATAAAAGTTTACATTTCAGCTATCAAAGTAAAAAAAAAAAAATAATCCAAACTAAACTGTTAAGTTTAGATTGAACTTTAAGACTGCAGCTCTGCCATCACTTTAGAAAGGACTCCTCAGAGGCTTTGGTGCCCGAGTCAGGCAGCTGACCAGAAAGTTGACGGGGGCTAGAGCTGCCATGTCTGCAGACACATAGACAGCAGAAGAGTGAGAAACCTCTTGTAAACCACCCTCGTAAAAAGCATTCTCAGCATGCTCTGGCTTCAAGAAAATTAGGAGATTCAACCTGGACAAGGAAGTCAGCAAGATGCCTTCATGTGATGGTAGGACCATGATGCCCTGATTGCTCAGGTTATAAGCAGGGGATGTTTAGTTAAGCAAAGAAGTTATTTCTGCCTTCTTGGGTGAGGAAATTGAGATGAGCATCAGGGAACACTCTGTTCTTTAAACAAAACTCCTAAAACTTTTGAACTTTTTTGCTTTTAAAAGGAAGAGAAGCTCCAAACCAGGTAACACCACCTGGGTGTTTTATTCCACCTGTGGAAGGTTTTATAATATTTGTTAGTTGCCAGGTAACAGGGTTTTATAACAGGAGATGCTGCCCATTTATGACTGGGGAACCCAGTTGTGTAGTGATGAATTCGTGCCTACTCTCAGATGGTCTCATTCCAAATATAGTATGAAGATTTTTTTCCTTTTCTGCCTTCTTTTTTTTTTTATTTCTGTTGGTTGGTTGATTGGTTGGTGAGTTGATTGTTTGTGTTTTTCTGTTGCCAAACAAAAAAACAGCTTGCTAAGCTTGCTAAGAATTTCAGTTCATTCCTCCCCTAGCTCCCATTCCAGGAGAATTCGGTGTGTGCCAGTTTTCTCAAACAGTAGCCTTAGGGCAGCACACAGCTGGCAAAGGCTGGGTGGACAGTAGTAGGAATTGTAAGGTCCTTTTCTGAAAACCTACCCAGACTAATACTGTGAAAAGAGAAGACTTTTCTTCTTCACCAAAATACCTCAGAGTACTTTCTGTGCACACATTTATTCACAAGCTCTGTTTCCCAAAGGCCTAGAACTGTTTTGCCTAGACCTGAGCAGGGTGGTGATTGTGGGTGGCCCCCCCAGTCTGTGAAAAGAGAAGGAGGAAGCAGATTAAGAGAAGATGGGATCAAAAAGTCTTTGGTGAAGGACGCAGGTACTTGTGGAAGCAGGAGATCTTACAGAGTTTTTAGGCTTCTTTGAAAGAAAAAAGTTAGTAACTGTGAAATGTCAGTGGTTTGAAGGAAAAGTGCTGGGCTTCCTAGAAAGGTAGACTTCTACAATTTCTCACCCATAAAATAGGATGTTGCAGAGATAAAATATTGTATTTATTTTAATTTTGAAGCATTGAAAAGATATCAAATAAGATATATAGAGTTTCAGGATTTTTCTCATTTGTTCCCTTTGTGTGTGTGCTTTGTTTGTTTACAAATAGAAGTTGTGCATACGAGAAAAGTCTTCTATTTCATTCTACATAGAAAACATACTTTAGTCTGTTTTAGTTTAGTGAGTAGTTATTCTAGTTATTATAGAATTTATAAATTAATGTTACTTTGTTTGTTTATTAAAGTTGGATTTTTTTGTGTGTCTGTCAAAAACACTTGGAAGACAGAGAAATAAAATGTGATTATCAGGAAAGAAACAAACATAATTATGGAAAGCAATGCTAAAATCCTAGAAGGAATTATTCTGATTTACTTTTTTTGTACATACTTCTGAAAAGGCATACTTCTTTACCCCCACCCTAATTGTGACCTGGAGCCTAAATTATTCAAATAATGACCCAAACACACTTTAAAAAGAGTCACATGTCACATCTGGCAAAAACCAAAATTAAACAACAAGTCATTTACCCTGTGGTGGCATGAGGATATCAGGTTTAGATAGATTTAATTTATCAATAGGGTCAGGCTGCACTGAATATAAAATCAAATTACACTGAAGCAGATGCTGAAGTCCAAGAGGAGACGGTGTAGATTGATTGGAGAAAGGCAGCCCATCAAAGGGGTCTTTGTCCGGGTTTGACTTGGTGAAGCAGCTGACAAGTGGCCATCAGATCCTGCAGCCAGGCAGCTGCATGATGGGAGTTTGACAGCTGACTTCATTAGGGCCCTTAGGACACGTGCAGGGATGAATTTGTCCCTTAATTGAGCTGGGCCAGGAAATAGCACCGAGAGAGCAAACGGCAGTGAAAAGGGCTGAAATGAACCCAGGGGCCAGATAGGTGAATTTAATGCTCTTGTGATATTTGACATGTAAGTTCTGTTTGTATGTATGATGTTTGTGCACTTATCACCAATCTTAAAAGCCTTCAGAAGTCAAAATATGTATGCAGTATGGAAGTCATCAGGAAAATTTCTGCCCGAGTGTGGTGGAGAGTGAAAACATTGCATCGATCGGGTAGCCCTAGAGGCAATGACTCTGTATGAATAGACTTTCACAACCCACTGTTCTGGGAATAAATCTTGCCTTTCTGTTTGCATTAATACCATCATTTCCTGCTTACCTAACAGATTACAAAGTCTGTAAAGCAAATTCTGAGACTCGTGTGCAGTTTTTCCGTTTACAGCTCAGTGGCGTTTTCTCTGATATAGCATTTCAGGAACCATTGTAAAAACCTAGATTGAGTCAAAATGTTAATACAAACTCTGCATTAGCCTGCCATGCCTGGCTTTTCATCTCACCTTGCCAAGAACCTGGGTTGAGTTTTAAACACGAAGTGGAGGTGATGGAGGCTCTGTAGGGGCTGGAGGGAGAAAGTCCTTCAGTTCATCCTCAGCCAAAACGTTGACAGAAGGCAGGGCTCCCATGGACAGAGACAGGAGTTTGATCGCAATACAGAGTGCACTTCTTAAGGATCCCTATAAAAATATCCTTATGCAATGCTCAAGCTAATTAATATACAAAAAAGACTGTGGTGCAAAGCTGTAACTGGTAATCTGAGTCCTCTAGCATCAATGACACTCAGATATGTCTATCAGGCAGAGAATAGACTCCTTTATGTTCTCTCACAGCATAAATATGTGATCAAAGAAATAACATGCACTAGAGCTGCCCTTAAGCAATGACCCTAACCTTATGCCTCTCTTCCCATCGCCAGTATCCCCAAAGCACTCAACAGATGTCAGATACAGTTAAAGTGGAACATATCCATGCATCTAATTTGGAGGCAGAGTAATTGCTAGCAAAAGTTGCCAAATTCTAATGTGCTTTTTCAAAAGCCACCTCAATTTACACACCTCTGAGCAATAGAGTTTTACAAACTGTTAGTATTGGGTAATAATCAATAAAATTTGATTGGTGAGACATCAGTGATCAAATTAGGTACTAAGGTGTGTAAAAGCATCTCATTTCACTTAAAATGTGGGAGCTATCTCAGCTCAGGAGATCTGTTGATTTTGTGTGCATACAACTCTTAATTTGGTTGCCACCCTATAACCTACTGTTGTTCATGTTCGTGTATGGTAACAGTAAAATTTTCCAAAATCTGCCATAAAATGAGGCGTGGTTGGAAAGTACATATCTGCCTTGTATAGCATACTTACAGTGTATAACACAAACGGTGCAAAGCAAAACAAAATACCACAAAAAAACCCCAAAAAAATCCTCAACCAAACAAACAACGCCACAAAAAAGCCCAAAAAACCCAAACCAAACCACCAAAAAAACCCAAACAAACAAAACAAACCCAAACCAAAAAATCCCATAAACAAACAAAAAACCCAAACAACAATACAAAACCCAAACAAAACCAAAACCAACCAATCAATCAAATAAACACATTCAAATCCCAGGATCAATTATGTATTAATACTTTTGAGATTGCCTTAGTGATTTCATGGAGCTTTCTGTCTTCCAGTCAAGCAGTTTTCTTCTGCTGCTTGGGACAAGTAAACAAGTTCTCAATTTTATTACTTTCTGGTATGCTCCAGTAATCTTTCCTGTGAGGCTGGACAGGGCTGCCATTCAAAGGAATGGACCCCCCCTGAATTAGACCAGGGATACTTTTTTTCCCTTAAGACACAAAATTATATTTAGGCAACCAGTGTCCATGGAAACTCTGCAGGAGCTGGAGACAACTCCAGAAATTCTCTCTTTGTTTTATAATCTGCTCAGAAAGAGAATGGGGAAGGGAGGAGGAGACAGACAGAAGGTCATAACTTTTTGCTCACAGAGGTTGTTTTTCTTATCATAATGGGGTGGAGGTTTCAATTCCCAGAGGCTTAAGAGCCCATTTGTCCGAAAAAGCAGATATGATCTGATACTCCTTTTCTAGTGTCATTTTTATCTTATGCTACAAGAACAGGCACTGAAAAGTCTCCTCCATGCTGAAACCTGTTGTTATCCAGGGAGTTTTCCCTGGCATGCTGGCCGTGCATTCAACAAATTAATGACTAACTTTTAGCCAGAGACCTAGAGTAACCTCCAAAAACTGTGGTCCAGGAAATTTTGTTCCAGTTCTGATCTCTGTGATGATTAAGTAAGGTTCCCTCCATGAGACTGTTCAGGTCCAAACTTTTATATAAATTGTTTTGTGATCTGGTTAGGCCTGGTGCCAGCCACACTTCCCCATGTGAAGCATGCTTACAGCTGGAGTAGGACCTGGAGAAGGGAAGGAGGATGATTTCCCTAAAATCTGGTTTGATGCCTGGAAAATAGGCATATTATGTATAAAGAAAATTACATTAACTTAGATTGCTCCAAAGTGCTTTACTCTCTTATCCCCTTATCTAGAGAAACTTTGAGTCAGGATACAAAAACATCTGAGAAAAATTTGGGGAATATGCATTCCCTCTGGCTTCTTAGAACAGAAAGCCTTGCCCCATGTATAAAAGAGCTGAGGATAAAACTGAAAGGCAAATCCACAGGACAGCTGAAACTGACAAATCTTAGATGTGCCAAGGGCTTTTTGAACAGGGGCTAGTGTTTCTCTTTAACATACACATCAGCATTTCTTTAATCTGTCATGAGGGGACTTCAACCAGCAAGCACAATGGTGCCTTGCAGAGCTGATCTCAGCTTGAGCCTCTGACTGGCCCAACTGCAGCCCCTCTTTTTGCTGCATTCTGGCCCTTCTCCAGCTGGTGCTGTTGGGGCATCACAGACCAGGATGGCCTCATGCATGGCTGCCCTCTGCTTGTGAGGAATTTGCTGCTGTAGATGGCCTGTTAGTGGCTTGGGTATGGTTAATGTGGTCTCTGAGAAGTGTCTATAATCTGTTTTGTTTTCCCCAAAAGGGGCAAATCGGGTGTGAGCTCTGTCTAATGGATTATTGTAACACTGGAATAATTGCTAACATTTCATTTTTCATCTAGTTTTTTCTTCTGCTCCACACTGTCTTTTCCTGTCTTTTCCTTCTGTGTGTCATACACTTTTTCTGCTTTTTGCAATATTTCCACTTTGGATTGCTATGCTTTTATGTATGACAGCCAGAAGCAAGGAGTTATAGAACACTTTATGAAGAAGAGTGGGTTTATTGTGTTTAATGTTTTCACTTCTGGCAAATAAATATGAATGCTGCCATGAAGTGGTGAGCAAAATCTCAGTTTGAGCTTCTCCTCGCATTAATGATGGTGTATTTTGCTGGTTCAGTATAGGTTCCGCCTGAGCTGAAAGCACGTTCAGACCTATCGGCTGCTGTAAGAGGTGGAAAACTCATGCTTGCCTTGATGGGTCTCCTCAATAATTACTTTAAACACCCTTTTTTTTTGTAGTAGTAGTAGTAGTATTTTGTAGGTTTCTTAATGAGGTCTGTACATTTTTGTGTACAAGCAAATTACTGAGTTTGATACAGAAGCTTTTAGAAAGCAACAAGATACACTCTTTAAAAAGCTAACCTGTGCCTGGATCTGGTGCAAGTGCTGGGACAGCTGGGGCACTGATTAATAAAGTCACTGTTAAAACCTAATACAATAAACATTTGCTCAATATTGTCTGATTCAGTAATCCTTTGTAACGTCATAGAGCAAGTCAATATTTTCCAAGTAATGGCATTACTATACAACAGATTCACGGTATGTAGACATCCAGTAAACTCACAGCAAAATCAATTGCTATGTTATGTTTTGTCAGAGTGAATGAACCAAAACCTGTGAAAAGAAAATGAAGGGATTTAAACTAGGACTGGATCTCCTGGGCTGGGTTTAAACTGCAATGCTGAGATGCAGGTACCTTCCATTTAAACAGCGCAAAACCTCTGAGCCTGCTCTCCCTAGTGCTGGTGCTAACAACAACGATCGGCTAAGTGTCCAGGAGATAGTTACTTTTTTGTTACACGGTATCTTTGTGGGGATATTCAAGCTGCGGATCTCCAAAATAAAAGATTGAGGAAATTGGATTCTAATTGCATTTTAGAAGTAGATATAGCATCCAGCAAACGGTATCAGTGAGGCAAATTAATTCCTACTGTAATTACATTGACGTCAGTGAACTTGATCCAGGGATAAATTTGGCCCAATGTCTTCAAGTATTGTTTGCACACAGGAGTCTAAACAACAACGTACCTCTTGTACTGAATCAGAAAGACACCATGTTTGTTGGAGTTCTTTATGCTGAAATGGCCAAAAAAAAAAAAAAAAAGAAGATGGGCCAAAACCTCACAATATTTGTATTTGAGGTGAAATTATAGTCACATGCTTTTATTTGCTGAACTATTAAATTCCACTATGTTTCTCTGTTGTTTCTTTAATACAAAGTTCTTAAAATACTCTACAAAAGGACACTTTTGTTCTTTCGAGGGAGATTCTCTACCTTTTGCCTAACAAAATCAGTGATGGAATTGGAAGAAAGAGACAAATATCCTGTCTGTGATAAAAGGTTAGGTTTAAACCTGATCCCAGGTTGCTGTCTGCATTAAGCTCTTTAATGACTAGCTAGGGAATTGCAAAAAATAGCTGATACAGGACACAGCAGCTTCTCTTGCATCATGTGTCATGATCCATGAGCTCAGGACTCACCAAACCAACACCACCAATTACCCAGGCAGTCTGGAGAAAGCCAGTGGTGAATAGCTGGCCCTACCTTCCTCTTTAGAGCAGATGCTGGTGCACTGGTCTTGTTGTCCAGCTGCTCTCATGTTTCCCTACTCCCCTATCAAAAATATCCTGAAGCCTTTGTTGAGCGGACAAGTGTCACAAAGTCTTTCCTTGTTCCTGCCTGCAAAGGTAGCAGGTATTTGCAAAGCAACGCAGATGCACGAAGCCAGCTCAGGGCTATGTGCAGGATTAAAGCTTTCCAACATGGCCAGTTAAAGTGCTTTTACAGAGAAACAGAGAAATGCTTTACATTTCCAGGCTTAACTTTGTCAAACCTTTGGTACAGTTTACAGGAGAGATCTGTATATTTTATCAGGCTCTTGGTAACACTGAAAGAAAAAAGATCTTGTTCTAATGGGGCAAATCTTTGGCTTCTTGATGCAGTTTAATTTATTACCCATATATGATTGCTATGATAATACAAGTCTGCTGTGTAAACAGCATGTCACCTCTCCATGTAGACATTGATTTATATGTCTCATCATCCACTGAAGATAAAGCAGGGACCAGTCCAGCCAAAAAAGATAGCCAGCTAACTTCTTAGCCAGTAAAGCACATCTTTGTTTGGTTGATCTGCTGTTTGGCTCAAAAAACCAGAATAGATATGCTGATAAAAAGGATTATCACATAAATTTCTTCAAGTTGGTAAAACTAAATGCAGTGCTGGAGCCAGCAGTTCCTAAATTAAATTCACCCTTCTGTGATGGAGTCAGTAGATTAGTGACTAGACCTTCAACTTTCCAAGTTCTAAGTTAAATGATTGTATTCATACAAAAGAGGTTTTGGAAAGTCTTGCTTTTCACTTGCTAATTTATCCTTGTGAAGTAGAAGGAGTTTGGTTTGGTTTCTTTCCAGCAAGATATGTGTCCTAATGTGTTAAACATTTATTGGGGAGCAGAATTTTTATATAAAAGTTGGAAGGCAGATGGTTAAAGTAAAAACCCCGCAGGCTGTCCTTTCTAATATATAAACAATGGGATCTTTATGTTTTGCCTGTTCCACATTTCTTGAGAATTGTTCTTTAGCAAACTGCAGCACCTGCAGTAACCAGAGGCAGCTCTCTTTCACTCACTTCTCTCCTCTATAGCCAAGGTTCATAAGGTGCTGAGTGCCCAGTTTCCATTGCCCTTGCTTTAAGTGCCTGCTGCTTTCAGAGAAATTAACAGGTGTTTGACAGGCGCTCTGACACAGCAAACTCTATGTCCCATGTTTGATAGCAAGACAATGAATATAAGTGTGTGCTTCAGACTTACTGAAAAGTAAACATCAGCTGAGCGTTGGAGAGCAAAGGGTTTTTAGGTGCTGAATTCTTTCTGAGATACAGCCCGTCACAAGCTTGCAATTGGCTCATAATTTATTAACCCATTTTGTAATACATGGGAAGAAACTGTGTAATAAATTTGCAGGCATAGAACAAGGTAAATGGGCAAAACGTTGTGCATAGATCACAGACTGAGCATGTTAACACACAGTTAACAGCTCCGTTTCTATTTAACTGGAACGGCAAAATACTGCAAGGGAGGCAGTAAAACACCGAGCGCCCATGTAAGTACCGAGTTGCAGAGGCCACCTTTGTTAGCTGACTTCTGCTTGAGTATGCTGAAAGCAATTAGTTTGCTAAAACACTGCTTCTACTGCTACCATAGTGCACCCAAATCCTTTCCATTCCTGTAAACTAAGTAATCAGCTTTTTGCCGACTAGGAAAAAAAAAAGAAAAAAGAAAAAGAGAAACAATTAAAAAAAAAAAAAAAAAAGAGGAATTCTGCCAGACAGTCCTATCTGAGCTTCATTCTCTGAGTGTCATATGTCTATCACATATACTGTGTCCCTTGAAATAATAATAATTGAGCCAGGCAGCTGAGTCTTGCTGTGGATATCTATGGTGGGGGGGAGGAGGGGGGTGCGATAAAAGACTCATCAGTTTCAGCTTAGTTCAGTAGACATCTGTGCAGCAGAGGACCTCGTGATGATCCTGGCAGCAGCTCTTTTCATTTGGGTTTGGCTTTTTGTGCTGAATGCTTTTTGTACTGAGTCCCCGTACCAGCCTGTCTCAGCACTTTCAGAGCCAGAGCTTTTTCTCTTCATAAGCTCTAGGTTTTTTTACAGGCCACTGAGTCTGACTGGAGCTGTATCCAGAATTACAGAAAGCAGCAACCACCTGTCACCAGGACATTGTGCTCACTGGAGGGGGAGAGCAGTGGGCTGGGGGTGGGGAGATGGAGTGAGCCAGCTGATTCCAGGGTATTTCTGAGAAGCAGGACTCTTTGCTTATCCATTTGCAAGCATGGGAAATGATGACAGTGGTTGGAAGCTTTGAAGAGACTGGGGGAAGGGGAAATAGAGAAGCCAGAAAGAAACGGATTGGGGTCTAAAAGAGACCCTGTCCAGAAAAGACTGATAAATTCATCTTTTCAGATTCCTTGATCACTGGTAAGATTTGTTCTACATATGAACCCCTCTTAGCTCGACAGCATCTTTATGCGCTCCACCTGTTTCTTGCGTAATTTGGCAATAAATGTAAAATAAATAAATACATTTGGACAACTTTTTCTTCTGGCTCTTTGAAGACTGTATTGCCTACTCCACTACTAGGGTTGGTATCAGTAAGGAAAAAAATATTCAATTGCATATGTCTCCTGATTCAGTCGCAGTAATTGTGCTTCAGACTTTATAGTGATGCAGATTCAGTAGTCTTTTCACACAGAGGAATTAGCATTACTTTCTGACTTGTGTGGCCTCTGTTCTCACTTCCTTCTCTTGGATGGCATTTACAATAGCTGGACAGTTTATCTGAAATACTATTTTGAAAGGTGCAAGCTGTCTTATTAAACCAGAGCATACTAAAAATATTATGGCATTTCTGTCGAAAATAGTTTTATTTTCTAGCAAAAACCAAAAGTAACAATAATTTACTTTCATACTTATTTTAAGGTAAAAACTGCATCCATGAAAATATCAAGTCCTTCTTGGACAGAATAGCATTCTATTCTATGAAGTATGGAGAGCATTTTTGACCCACAGCATCACAGAGGTGTAATAACAACAATCAGACAAAATCCTAATGTCTTTTGCCTGAAAAAGATTCTACTTATAACATTAAGGGAGGTTTTCATTGAACTGATATTTAGCCATCTGAACTACATCACCCACTTTCCCCCCTTATATCTCAGTGTAATTCCAGAGGTTAAACCTGACATCCGGTTTCTTAGAACAGGACTAACTGCCCTCTGGAGAAGATGGTTGCTCCTCTTGGGTATGCTGTGTGCTCTAAAACCAAGCTCTAGCTAGGCACTTGACTTCTAGGTTATTGAAGTTAAATGAGGTGAATCCCAACCCAAAACACATACTTCTGTCCCAGGATTATTTTAAAAAATGCATGGCAGAACATTAGGCTGACATTTACTGTGTGTATCATCATTTTTTGGATCTTTACTTTATCCTGTGTATTTTGTAAAGCTTTCTGATGTATTTCTTTCAAGTGTTGGAACAATGAGGCTTGCCCTGAAGTTACTGATCAGGGGGCACCGCTGTCACAGGGACCAGAGCAGAAGGTAGAAGTCTCAGCCAGAGCAACTGTGTTACTTGTCAAAGGTTTGTGTCCTTACAGCCTTGGGCTTACTCTCACTCCTGATATCTTCAGTGAGATGACTGAGACCTTTTTGACCCTAAAATGGGGGCATGAACAAGAATGCAAAACAGTGTGCTGAGATTAATTTATTCCTCTCTAACTCAATAATCTTGTGAGTGATACAATTGAAAGGATATTCCCTGCTTAGCAAAAGCTTCTCTTGTTCTCTGATTGTCCTGCTTTAGTTTCCTTTGTTTCATTACCCAAGATCATACAGAGTCCATACAAGACCTTAAGAGTGTGGGACAGTAAGAGACAGAAATATACTCAGTCTTCAAAGTAGCAATGTAACAGTGAATGCTCCTTAATCAGGATAGCAGCACATCTCTTGGCTACCCAAAGGGATATAGAGTCATTCTAATGAAGAATTGGGTCAGTCCAAATTTATTCCTTCTTGTGAAAACATGTACAAAATGCATATAATTAATGTAAAACGTTATGTTGCTTTCATGAAGATACAGAAAGTATAATCTGTTTATAGCACAGGAAGTTATTTGTGTCTTCATTGAGGACTTCATGATGCAAATGACTAGTTCTTACCTTCACTGATGGCAGGCAACTGACGTAGTTGTCATAAGGCTGGAATACCATTTTGGTTTTTCTTTGGTGTGGTACTTAAGTATTAATGTCAAAAAGTAAAAGAGGTAATGTAATATGTAATGACTTGATTAATTTCAATTCCTGTTTTTACTTTTGAGTTTTTCAAAGACTCCAGAGAAATGGAACTGTAGATATGTATTGAGAAAATTGGAAAATAATAGCTGTGTCTCTAGTAACATGAGGTTCTTGTTTTGTCAGTGACCTTTAACTGCATCCATGTTACAGTTTTTAATTTACTACCGGTGTGACTGTGTCATACAACATAACAATATGCATGTGTTATGTTATGTGTTATAGTTCAACTATAATTTTTTGATGGTTTTAGTAATTAATAAGCCCAAGAACCCAGGAAGGATGTGGAACTTAGTTTATTTTCTGTAGAAATAAAAAATTAGTTTTGGAAAAGGTATCAGAAGGAGAACTATTCAGTATTATTAAGAAGATGGTGGGGACATGAACGCAGTATTTATGACTCACTCATCCACTGAGAACAACTTTTTTTTGAGAGGTGGTCTCATCCAAACCAACATTCTTCTTCCAAGAGATGCTTAATGCTGGTGAAATATAACTCTATACAGCACTTTCACGTCTGTTAATGTTGCACATTTGGCTTTAGCTTGCAAGATAGAGGGTAATGATGAATTCAATCCCTTCCTTCCCTGCTATTTTCTATGTGGGCTGTACTAGGTCACAGACTAAGAAGTTTGCCCTTGGTTTCCATCAAAATACATGACAAGCATTACTCAAAATATATTAAAGGGTTTTACTAAATTCACATGGAAAGTTCCAGTTTTTACTTTATTTTAATCTTTGAAGAATCTCTCCCTGTGCATTTGGTTGCTAAAAATACTGAAACCTTCAAACTATCCCTAAAGCAAGAAGGTGTTTCATTCCTCATAAAGGGGAAAAGGGAGATGTACATGCACCAGGGATAACTGATATTAGAAACTCCTATTCATTGCTGGCACCTGCCCACAGCCAACTTACAGAGACACTGGAGGAAAGAAGATTCCTCCTTCTTTCTTAAGAAAGTCTTACGGTATTCCGTAAATTACTTGCTTCTATTTAAAATGCAGCTGGAATAATTTGAATATCTAATACTCTCTAGACTATCCTGAGTTGGAAGGGACCCACAAGGATCATTGAAATAAATGCTCTCTTGATTCTACACTGTACCACCCCACAAATCACACCATGTGCCTGAGAGTGTAATCCAAACATTTCTTGAACTCTGGAAGGCTGGTGCTGTGACCAGTTCACCTCTACTCAAATTCACTGAATGACAGCAATTCAGTTTGGGTTATTTATTGATATTTTTTCTCATTCTTCTCAAATTTTATGGAAGAAAATTGACATGACAGGTCACGTAAAACTTTATATCCTGAATGAACTTGTTGGTGTGAAGTATTAAAACCAAATTTTGAGGTTCAACTCATTTCTTCAATAATTGTCTTTATGAACATATCTTAGATCAGGGTATTTTTCCAAGGATGGAAGAAACTTTCAACTTCTCAGGGTATTGGAAAATACTTGAGATGAATATTAATTCTTGGAATGCTTGTCCTCTTTCCATTAGATCTGTCTGCAACAAACACAGGCCTGAACCGAGGATGGTAATTCTGTTCTACAGCTCTCATTCAGGCTACACGTCCACCTGGAAGAGGACACTTAAGAGCTGTTGGTTGTCCTACGTTCCTTTAATTGTAATTGCAATACAGTATCTATTTCATTATGTAGGGAGTGGGGGAAGTGAAGCTCAGTGAGAGCAACAGCAGCAGAAACAGCAGAAGCAATAGTCAAATAAATATGCACAATGTCTTTGCTTGAGATGACCTGGGGGTAGCCTTCCTTCTCCCTAATGCCAAACCATGCAATCTGACTTCTTAAACAGCTTATGGATGCTGTACTTAAAACAGAGTTTATGGTGTTATCTCTGGGGCACAGACAAAAACAGTACTAAAACATTATTTTGACAGCTGATATAAGCATGGGTAACTTCCAAATGGTAAGCACAAAGAAGATGGTGCAAACATGCTCTGATCTCCTTAAGGTTAAACCGAATTTAATCTGGGTGGTGCTGGGCCTGTGCAGAAGAAAGCATGTGATGGTGAGGAGCTTGCTGAGAGGAAGTTCTAGGGCTCAGCAGAAACCAGGAACTGATGGGTCAAACTGCTAATCAGAAAATTCTGGACAAGGAGCGAGGGTGATGCTAAAGACATTATGGGAGAAGCATAAAGAGGTAAAATTGGCTTAAAAAAATATCAAAGGTCGATCTTTTGAACTGTCTTAGATACTCCCTGTCATTCTTCAATGCTTTGGTTGTTTCCTAGCAGGACACTATACCAAATTTTAATAGTACATCAGGCAGAGGTTTAGAGAATTCTTCAAAATTGGCTGAAATGTGGCAGATGATAGTAAAGATCTGTCAGATGACCACACATCACATGCAAATCACACCACACTAATGCCACCACATTGTTGGTACGGGAAATAACTGGTGTACATGTACTCTGGTTCAGGGCAGTTTATGAATGGGACACAGTGCGTTCTCTGCATGTTCGTACAGGACATGAATTTCAGCAGCATCCACTTCTTTTTGCTGCTTCTCTGAATTATAAAAAGGCAAAAGTGTATCGAGGGAAATTGTGTGCTTTATTTTTAATTGTTTGGGTTTTTTTTTTTTTAGGGGGGTTTTTTGTTGGTTGGTTGGTTGGTTTTCTTTGTTTGTTTAGGGATTTTTTTGTTTGTTGGTTGGTTGGTTATTTTGTCGGTTGGTTGGTTGGTTTTGGGTTCGGTTTGGTTTTTTCCTATTGTTGTGTTACACATACACTCAGAAGATCGTTCTTTGGCAGAAAACTTAACTCTAACCAAGTCAAGACGGGGTTTGAAATAGCTTAGGTTATGGCCTGTAGAAGTCGAGGTCTTGGCTGACATACTGAATTCTCAGCTTTTCTCCAAAGATGCTCCCATTTGAAAAACTAGAGACTATGTATCCTAGGAGCTCTTGTAAAGTAACATTTATGACCATGGAATTAAATTCATAATCAAAGAGCACTTAAGAAACCCAGGTAACTGTAGTTTCAGCTACTTCTTTCTGTTTCCTTTTCGTATCAAGTAAGATCCATCTCCCTTCTCCCCTTCCCTGGGGAAACAAGTTATTGTAAGGTGGTTGTACAGCTTCAGGATAGGCTCTGCGCTTAAGCTGTGGGAGCATGGGTGTTCTGGATCCATGCTCAGGACACTGATCCACTTTTGGTCTCCCAGTAACTCCAGACTGGTCTGCCCAGCTAGATGCTTACCTATCCTCCGTCATGCCATGTTTGTCCTTCTCCTTAACTCTCCTATTTCTTCTTTTGCTGTGGAGCATGAATCCTAATGGGGGGAGAAATCCAAGAATTCATAACAAAACATGGGGGAAAAAGACCATCTCCATTGAAGTTAATAATCAGCAGGGTCCAAATTACCTCTTATTAGCATTTATTTTACAAAAGAGGCAGGGTATAATTTCGCGATAGATTCAGATTTGGAGAGGAACTATAATCAGCCTCCTGAAGAGCTCTGCCTGAAGTACATGGCTGCTTATTTCTTTTCCAAATTGCACCGCTCTCTTTCCCCCTCTCGCGCTTACCCCTCCCGCCCTGTTCTCTTTCTTGATCTCTTTGAATAATGCAATCACTTTGAATAGCCCAGACAGGCCTGAAGATTAGGGAGCCTGTTTGTGGAGCGGGGGGCCAGCTGAATAGGCGCAGGAGGCTGGCTCCCCGGGAAAACAAGGCGCTGGGAACTAGGCCAACTGTGAAGAGCATGTGCTGGGAGGCACTGAATAGGCAAGCAGCCGGCCAGCCCATATGTCAGGCTGTGCCACAAAGACTTCTCTGCACATCTACCATGACAAACAGGATTACCGAAGACAATTAATCTGGCACGCTTTATCAAAATCAAGCGCTGACCCCCAACCTCTCCCCCCAGCATGCAGCAGATGCCACGCTCCAATTCAATGGAGCTCAAGTGTTCCCTTTTTTGCCGCTGAAAGGCATCCAAAGCCTGAATAAGGTTGGCGTGGACTAATTGCAAACACTGTCTGATGGTGACAGTCCTAATCAAATGAGATGAGCTCACCTTTTCTGTAAACTTCTAATGGGAAGGCTGGCGGCAGCTCCCCATCAGCTGCTGGCAGAAAGAGAAACGCATGGGGCTGAAGGGTTTTTCCCCTCCTTTCTCCCCCTTCCCTCTCACTGCCTGATGGAGGAAGAGGGCAGCCACACACATCCTTTCCTCTTGAGCCTTTCGGGTGCTGCATCACAGGAGGGATGAAGAAGGGAAAGCATTGGAGCCACCCACCCCTGTGCAGAAGCGCCTCTGCTCTGCAGATGCCAAAGAGCGGCCAAAAGGCAGCGTGCCGATGCTTACTGCCATGCTAGAAACCAGGCTCAACATACAGGCTGAGCCCTCAGCTGATGTCTGTGGAGCCGTAAACATCCCCCTCAGTATCTGACCCTGCCTGTGGGATGTTCCTCTCGGCTCTGTAGTACAGAGTATAAACTTACACTCATTAGGACCAGTCATTTCTTCTTGTCTCCCTCCTGCTTGTTTTATTTTATTTACATTTCAACATATAGGAGTTTCAGAAAAGCCTGCCCAGTTGACCTTAATAGAAAATGAAAAGTGAAGTTCAATAAGAGAGGGGGGAAAGCAGTGAAAAACTAATAGTATTTTATCTTATTGCTTTTGTATTTACCTTACTGCTGCTCAAATAAGCAGCCCAGATTCTTGCTGCTCACCCTAGTAGGCATAGGCATCTGTACTACAGAAATGCCTCATGGGCAGTCTTCTCCTCACAAAAACTGTTTGTCCTCTTGGTCTCAGTCAGATTAGAGCCAAGTGCCTGTGTTTCTATATTGGCATCCTCTTGCTTGTTAGTGTGGATGGAGCAAAGGTTTGCACAGCCATGGATTAATGGTTCTTCCAAGTATTTTTTTCCCCAAGTTTTCAAGTGAAAATTTTATTTGTTCAAGTTAAAATTTGGTAGAACCTCCTCAGTTCTATTAAGTTAAAAACCCCTCAAAAACAAATTAAAAATAGTAGTAACAAGTTTTACAACATGGAACACATGTTTCAGGACAGTCTTCCATCTTGTAGAATTTGCACAAATGAAAGTGTTAAAATATTTGATTCAGGAAATACTGTAACAGCTTCTCATAGTATTTTAATACAACCCTTTTTCAAGCTGAGAAAGAAAAACATCTCTTTTCTTCCCATACACACCTAAACCAAAAGTTAAGTTTAAAATATTCTTTGTAACAATTTTTTTTCAAAGTTCTTTTCTGGCAATGTGGACAGCATTTTGGCCTGAATAGTATTTGCAGTTCTAATCAGTTTTCTGACAGAAAGCTGACATCTAGATGTTACCTTAAAACCTGCTTTCGTGGCCGTCCTCAGCATAACACCTGATGCTTCAGCGATTTGAATGATTTTAACTTTTGCTTAAAGTAAGGGTAGTAAGGGACAGATACATTCCACATGCAGAAAGGCACTGAGGAGCAAGGGGTTATTGAGTACCTTGATTTCAGAAAACAGGCTGTTAGGATTGGGAACTACCCAGTTCACAGTTTGACTCTGCCCATGAGATCTTGTCCCTCTGCACACAAACCTGTCTGGGTAGCTCCAGGTTCATGCACGTCCAGCAATGGCTGAGGTCAGTGCTGAGTGGTGGTCACCATGTATCTACTCTCTAGAAGCCGCAGTAGCTTTGGTTTGCATGTTTCCCAAGTATGAATTTTCAACACAGTGTGTCCTAATTAAAAATGAGACCAAATCACCAGAGCTGAAATAACTATGTGGGCTGACACCTGCAGAAACCATGGCTGTGGGAAGGGACCTCTCACTGGAGCAGTGCTTTCCCGCCCCTAGCCGAAATATGCAAGGGGTTCTTACGAGCAGTGCATTGCTAATGATGCCTCTCAAATCTGCCAACGTTTCTTCTTCTTGCATATCGAGAATGGGATGTTTAGATGATAGTTACAGATGGAGGAGCAGCTGATTTTGGTATTACAATGTTTATACTCCAGCAACATGTTCCAGCATTTGAGAAATGCAGCACCCAAAGTGGGTCCAAGTGGGAAATCAGGAAACAGAGCTAATATTGCTCAAGGCACTGAGCGAAGGCCAACTGCAGATCACGCAGCAGCTCATTGCTGTGGTATTCTGACATCCCATAGACCAACACTCTACAGAAATCAAAGGTCAGGTTGTGTTTTTATTCAGTGTTAAGGTTGATTTCTAAGAAATCTCTTGTAATTAAGTGATATATGGAGCTAGGAGAGAGCTAAACTGAAGCTAATGGCTGCTGTGCAAGAAAGGTGAAGTAATGAACCACAAATCCTAATTAAAAAGGGGAAAAAAAAATGGAGGAAAAAGCACAACCACCACAGAAAACTCAATTCACTACAGACTAAAGCAGCAACAGAAGCATGAAGTGACAAGGTATTGATCTGAGCTACCTGAGAAAGAGGAGAAGATGTTTGTGTCTCCACATTGAGAAGAAAGGAACTGCCTGAAGGATGTGAACTCCTCTGTGGAGTTTTTCAGTGCGTTGATGGGGAAAAAGCATCCCTGAGGCAGTCAGAGGCTGGCGTCCGAGCCCAAAATGATCACAAACCCCTGGTTATACCTCTCTTTCTGACTCAGACTGATCACTGGTAAGGTAGAGAATAATTTATAACATGGCTAGATTAAGAAAGAGAAAGACTGTGATCTTTTTGACTGCAGTTAATTGAAATGTTTCTCTAAAACCCAGGGGTATTTCTTGCACAATTTTTACACTAGTTTTGGAGCAGCTCTGTAGGTCACAGCAGCATACATCACTGCCAGAAGTACCAAAATGGCTAAGAGTCTGGAAGGTGGAGCTGATATGATAATACTAAGTGACATGGGCAGGAATTTCTCCCAGCCATTAGCAGAAGTAGGAACTTGCTCTTAAAAGAAAGACTCATGTCAATGACATTTCTAAAATGTCATCTGGTTTGCAATGGAATATCCACTCTTTTTTCTAAAATGCACTGTTTGTGCAATTGATGTGTAATTCAGGAATGACAGTATTGACACAGAAAGGGTCTCCCCTTCCCCACTCACCCCGAGGAATTGCCATTTCCTGTAGAGAGCAGTAGAAATTTTGACCTACTTTATCATGCCTACTTATTGCTGTCAAGATGTTATTTATATCTGCGAAAGCGAATCACTGACTTTTATTTTGAACACATACTTACACAGTGATTTGGATCAAGATACAGAAGTCCCTACCTTTTCCAGTACTCATATCATGATAAGATCAAAGGTTTTGAAGTTCAGGTAAATACGCTTCACTTCTTTTCTTTTGTCTTTTTTCTCTTGGACTCAAACAGGTGCCTGCATTTCTGGTGACACAATGTCTTAGAATGAATCAGAGGATTCTGCTTCCTCTCTAGTTCTCTGTAGCTGCTGTCAGGTCTCCTGCTCTGTTCTTGCTGAAAGCTGTTGTCCAGGCCAGAATATGGAGTCTAATTGAGATAACTCACATGTAGAAAAATCATTCTGTGTTGCACTGTGTTGCATGAAGTGCGGAGTTTTGGTCACTGTGGTGTACTTTCAATGTGTCGCACAGAAATATGACCAAACATGAAATTTTGTTGTCTTGTCATGATGCTGTTAATACCTCACTACTTAGGAAAAATGAACCAAAAGTGGCTTGAAGAAAGGATCAGTTTTATCCAGTAGAGTAGTGAAATAAATTATAACATCACTGAGTAATGTTTATGGTAGAGGAAAGAAAGTGTTCAATTGCTGGAGGAATGAAATGTTCGTGTATGAATGCACAAAGACACTCTGGCAGAGTTTGGGGTAGTGAGCTTTGTTTAACTCACACAAAATGTTTTTTCTCCACCAGAAACACTTTCCAACACGAAATGAAGCTGAACTTTCTTGGCTTAAATATCAAAGTGATTGACATCTATCATAATAGGTAGCTTAGGCCAGCAATCTGCTACTCCTTTTGATTTACGGGCCCCTAAATATAGAGGTACAGATCCTGCCTAAGTAACTTAGGCCAAATGACATGGCACTTGCCCTCCTCTTTGGGTTTGACAAACCTCTTAGAAGCAGCCTAAGGAGCGCTACAAGTCCACAGACCAGTTTCTGGTTTAGCCCCTTGACCCCAGCACTGAGCTTTCGGGCACCATGCTGCTTGTGGCACCTCCTGACGCCATTCTTGGCCATGTCATACCAACCAGAGAGGGCACACTGTGGTGTTGCTCCCATCACGTTACTTGCTTCGGAGTTTTCTGGGTTTGGGATTTTTTTTTACCTCAAAGCCACTAATTGCTGGTAGCTGTTGGCTAAGGTACTTTTGAGTGCTCAGCAGGAAGCGATGGAGTTTTTTGGTTCAGTTGGAGTTTCAGAAAACAAAAATAAGATGGGGATTTCAGCTTGACCAAAAAAAAAAAAAAAATCTTTCTGAGGTTTTGATAATTAAGATTAGCAAATAATTGTAGATTGGCAAATCAAAACTTTAGGTGTAGAAAATGCCCAAATTATTCTGATTATTTCAACAATTTTTTTAATTATGAAGCCGGAATAATTTCTTGAAATTTACAAGAGTTTGCAAAACATCTTAGTTGACTAAAATCCTTATCTCCTAATTAATACATTTCAGCCAGAAAAGTTTACTTAGTTGCAAGTACTTGATCACATAAATAAGAAGAAGGATCTTTTTGTCAAATCTCAGATTTGAGAATGGTCTTAGGACAGTCTTGGCATTGCACCCAGAGGTGATTTCTGGTCTACAGAAATAGAGTGGTGGAAAATATATTCTGCTCTCCTGAGCATAAAGCTGCAAACAAGGAGTAAGTGAGAAAGATGCTTCCTTGAGATCGGACTCAGTGTCCTAACACTGCATCAGTCATGCAGCTATAGATTTCATATCTTGTAAAGAGGTTCAGAGAGCAGGACACAGGCCTTACAGAGAGGCAGATGGGAAACTCAGATCTGTTCCTCACTGGCTCAATTTTGAAGCCACTGCCTTGAAGACCTCACACAAGCTATCTCTGAGAAGATATAACCATAGGTGGATTTTTGAAGACCTAAGATCTTGACAACAAAGGACTAAAACTAGATGTGATTTACACCTATGTTAATTATCAGCCGACTGGTGTGCTCTGAAATGCATTTGGGAGCAAGTACAGAATGGATTTAAAATTCACAGAAAAAGTAATTCCAGTTTTCTGTAGTTTGAACAAAAGCAGGTTTTCCTTTTATTTCTTTTTTTTTTAATCTCACATCTTTTTAATCTTTAAATTGTTATAACACCAAGTGAACATTGAGATAAACTGCTGTTCAGATAATTCACTGTCAAAAATATTGAGCATACTTTAGTTGGATGGCAGCGGTAATGGTCTTTTCAAGTGCCGCTGTACAAAAGCTGAGCCTATCAAGATTTTTTGGCAGGCACTGCGTTTAACTTGTCATGTTATATATTGCAGCAATGCAGTTGAGGATCAGTATAAATCAACTTACAAGTCTGGGGGAAATGGGGGAATGTGCTTCTGCAGCCCATTGGCAGCACAGGTGTCTATCAGAAGGTGGCAGCATTTCAACATCGTTCAGTCCAGCAGGGGAAAAAAAAAAAAAAGAAAATGAACTCAAATCTACATGTCCAGAAAGCTGAAAGCTCTTTGCATTCAGACAGGATGTATTTGAATTTATGGGTTAGATGAATTTATGTGGTTATGGACAGGGAGGAAGGTGAAGTTTTGATAACTCTTCAGTCTTCTTAATGTAAATGTGAGAAACAGGCTAAGTAGGTGCTGGAAGGAGGGGAAGTGAAAAATAAATGAGAAAATACGTCTGCCCAAAGGATCAGAAACAGCCCACTCCCAACTAGAGGGGAATTTTGTGGTAGCTGCATTAGAAATATTGAGCAAGAAAATATGTAGTCCCTAATAAATGTTTGGGATTTGATCTCATATCGGTGTGACAGGGAATGACTCTCTTTTTTCACAGCTATCACACCCTGTATTGTCAGCTGTCATGATCTCATCACTGGCTTTGTGGCATTTATTGTTTTTTTTCTAAAAGCCCCAGCCTTTGAAACTGGGCAACTGCTTAGGAACTCCAGCTTTCACTTAACCACTACTATCACCAAAAATAGCATGATTTGAACCCTTGTGGTTACTGGGAAAGTCAAAGACATCTGTGAAATGCTCTCACAATGTTCAAAAACCAGAAGGCAGAGTGGAAAAAATAACAGAGTTTGAAGTAGAAAAAATAAAAATGACATCTCATAAGGTTAGCAAAAAGTCACATATCAGAATTCACTGATTGACAATACCGTGTTGCTGATGGGAAACCTGGGCCCAGCACAGAAAGCCAGGCATGTCAGTGTGTACTCTGATAGGGGTGGAATTAAGTGCCGGGCTTAGTGCGCAGCCATGAGCACAAAATGGTGTTGTTCACGTCAGTGAGATTATTTGCTGATTTACAGCTCAAGTCATTGCTGAACTGAGCTTTTAACTTGCTTAAGAATTAATCCAGTGCCCACTGCAGTTTGATGGCAAAAATCTCAAAATGGGGTCATAGGTGTCCTTGTGCAATGTTTTGGGTTTTTTTAAACATGGAACTGCCTCAGCTAGCACTTGATTCACCCTCTAAGGGTATGGAGTACAGTGGGAAATATTGTACTAACGGCTACCACAAGGACTCCACATGTTGCCAGTAACTAATACCCTAATACTCAGAGAACCATGGCATGTTATTTTCAATCTTTTCATTTGTGGTGGGTTGATCCTGGCTGTACAGCAGGTACCCACCATAGCCACTTTGTCACTCCCCTTTTCACTGGGCAGAGGAGAGAAAATAAAATGAAAAGCTTGTGGGTCGAAATAAGGTCCGGGGGAGATTGCTCACCAATTACTGTCATAGGCAAAGCATACTTGACCTTGGGAAACTTAATTTAATTTATTACCAATCAAATCAGAGTAGGATTAAGGTAACTAAAACAAAAAAAAAAGCCTTTCCCACGCCCCTTCATTTTTCCCAAGCACAACTTCACTCCCAAATTTTCTACCTCGTCTGGCAGCCAGTTCATCACGTTGTCTCTGCTGCTCATTCCCTCTTAGGGGAGGACTCCTCACATTCTTCCCTTGCTCCAGCATGGGGTCCCTCCCACAAGAAACAGTCCTCCACAATCTTCTGCAACATGAGTCCTTCCCAAAGGCTGCAGTTCTTCATGAACTGCTCCAGTGTGAGTCGCTTCTACAGTGTGCAGTCCCTCTGGAACAGGCTGCTCCAGTCTGAGTTCCCCACAGGGTCACAAGGGGAAATTCCAGCATCTTCTCACAAAAGCCACCCCTGTAGCACCTCTCCTGCTACCGAAACCTTGCCACAAAAACCCAGTTACTTGGCTCCAATGAGTTTGTCTCAACTAAGTTAAAAGTGGCAAAACATCTCTGTGCAGTTTAAAGTGGAGCAGTTTTAATTTCCAGGTTTTACATATGAAAGAGAAATGCTAATTTTGAAGATACTTCCCACTGTATTCATCTTGGATGCACGTCTGCAGTGCAATTGAAGCAGTGGGCAGATTACCAAGTGGTGATCAATTATGTATGGGGGACTCCATCTTCAGAGAGGGTATGAAACCTTGCAGAAACTGAGATTTTGAGGGCTTAGCACAGATAACTCTGGGCCCAGACACAGTCACATGGTCAAAAATGGCATCAGAGATTGAGCCCCAGAAAGACTGAATGCTTTTCTGGACATCCCAGTGAGGTGGTAGCAGAAATGAGGATAGGATTGTGGCACCTTCCATTCTCAGATCCAGGGAGAATTTTGTTATACCACAATTTTGCATCTCGTACTGGACACTCAGCTACTGTACATGGTAGACTTAGCCAAATACACACAGGTCAGGAACAGAGCTGGCAGGCAGAGTACACTGATTTAATTTTGTTTGGCTTTTTGTTGCGCCTTCCTGGAGTTCCTATTTGCTGTGTTGTGTGTTAAACAGGAAATCAGCTCAGAGGACCGGCTGACCATTTCAACCTTGTGGAAACATTTGTCCTTGCCTGCTTACCAGAACAATTCAAAGAATGCCTTGTTTCTGATACACACAGCCAAAGTAAAAAATCTGTGAAGAAACATTTATGGACAGAATGATGCAGTAGGGTGACAGCGCTCATTCAAAGACCTTGGAGTAAAGATCAATACAGATAGCTGTCTAAAGACAGGAAGTTCTGCTTAATTTTTATTTTGTGCTGCAGACAGTCCTCTGAGCAAGTATTGTTCCTGAATGGTTACATGAATCTATTAGCTAATCATCCATTAGAGTGATCCTCTCAAGATTAATCTAGCCAAAATTTGACATAAATGATCTAGAATGACAACAATTATAAAAATCACTTTACAAAAGAATGACCTTTAACAGAAGAAAAAAGCAAATTTAGGCTAAATTGATTCAAATGAAACACAGACTATCAAGGAGGGATATTTTTCTTCTTGGTGCAATAAAATTTTTGCAATGCCATAGTTCTGTCAGGCTCACAAATGCCATGTTTCATATTTTTGTCAAGGTTTTTTACTATTTCTGCTGCTACTCCATGCATGAAGAACAAAACTTCATGCATGACTTCTAATATCATTCTTAAGATCTTTATTAAAGTTCATTCCATCATAGCAGATGCATTTTAATTGCCACTTCTTTTAGTTCAGCTGTGCAGCACTGTTTATATTGCTTTAAATTAAACTCCTTCCTGCTATTGGCAAGATCTGTCAGTTCTCTAAAAGGCAATGCATGAAAAGTATCAGGATTTGTAAATTAGATGGAAACAAAATCAGAACTCAGTGAAGGCAAAAGTATTTCATCAGGCCTTGAAGAAGTGGTTGATTTATGCCACCCATATTAGAAAAGTCAAACAATTTTGGTTGAAATTTCTAATGATTTCAGGATAGAAATTTATCTGAGAAAGGATTGTGTGAACCCTTCGGGATTTTGTCTTACATGAAAATAATTGCCTCAATGAGTGATAGATATTTCCCTCCAAATTTTACTATCAGGGACCTGACCCGTACTGAGTTAAATCTGCATTTTGGTTGCTGGCAGGCATCAATTGCTGTAGCTGTACGTGTGCTAAATCACAGCACAGGAGAACAAGTGTTAGCTGGGGCAACCCTTGTTTCAAACAGAAATAAGTTCATCCCATGGACATCATGGTCCTCTGTGTGCTTTCTGAAAGGCCTGCAAAATTTCTATCAGGTGTCTATGGCTGAGCCAAGGAAAACCTCTGTGGGAAAAAAGGCCTCCGGCAATTCCTGCTCATGGGTCTAGAGTGAATCTGTATCTTTTGTTTTCAGTTTATTTTCCAAACACTCGATGCTTTCCCCAGGAGCTCTGAGGACTTCACTTATTATCCTAGCTTTTGCACTTCCCTTGGCGGGCAATTTGAGTTTCATAATCCAGAACATTTTAAATGAGGTGTGACTTGAGTAGACTTTCCTGACAGAATACACAAAGAGCCATTTCTCTGTCACTGGGGGAAGAGAACGAAAATGTCACCCTCCTCTTTGAGCGTAGGCCTTCTAGCTCCCATGTACTCTGTTGACACAAGAGAGGCAAACTGTTGCATTTTACTTCTTTATGACTTGATGAATTTAACTTTAAGTCAAAAGCAAATATTTAAAAGCTACAGGTCTATTTTGAAAAATAGAGCTCCTCAGACTTGCACAGAAAGCTGGGGTGTGAAGATCATAGTTTTATAGCCTGAAGGACGTAAAAGCACAGGCCGTGCATGTTAGTGTGAGCAGAGCCATCCCATCTGTTAATCAGACTCATATTCAGTGTATGGACAATGCTGCAGCAAGCACAAACATTTTTGACAATTTTAGCACATATTTTTGAAAATTTAATTCTGAGGTCTGACAAGTATTGCGAAGGTCGTTGCTAGTCAGTGGCGGGGAAAAAAAAAAGAGATGTTTATCAAGAGGTACAGGGAGGAAAGAGTCTCAAAGGAGTGCTTCTCAAGCCTGTGTGGGTTTTGTTTGGTTTTTAATGTATGCATTGTGTGCCCATGGATTTATCACAGGATGTGTGCTCTTGGATTTAAATCCATGGTGGTTGTTAGAGGGCCCCTGCAAAAGCACCAGTGCACGATCTTACTTAATGAGCACCATAAAACTCACGGAATCTAGTTTAGGGCCATAAAGGTGGAACTCAGCATCCCCAAAGGCAGTAGTAGAACATTCGGGACAGTGTGGAAGAGAAAGACTTGAATGTAAATGCTGAATGGTCGTGGTGCACTGAAATGAAGGCAAGCCTGGGTCTCCTCCAGGGTGCCCTGGTGGGCAGCTTTGAGGGAGCTGGCTTTGCACAACCTTGCTCAGCTCCCGTCATAGCCTCTGCATGTGAGAGGTTTATTTTTTTACCTCACTTGGGGTTTAGAAAGAGGGCTTCTGCACACTCTGAAATGTGGCCAGAAATGGCAGCACAGTGTGTCTTTCCTCAAGAGCTTGGCCTGCCCTCAAAAGGGGCCGTGGTGCCAAGAGCAGGTTCGTTGACAGCTGTGCCACTGGGCTGCAGGAGAGATTGCTTGAAGGCTCATATCCAATATCATTGCAGGTTGTAACTTTGACAAAGTCCTTAATTTTGAATCAATATACGACAGTGACCTTCATTATCCTTCATCTCTGGATAGAAATGTGACTAACATCCACCAGGATGACTTATCGCCAAAATGCTGTTCTTGTTCTCCAAGTATTTATTGACAAATCTAATTTTGAAGCTATTTTCTGCATGCCTAATCTTGTAAGTATATTAATAATCTGCCCAATATGTTGTTTATAAGCAAACAAATCCATTTTTTTCAGAAGGGCATGAGAGTGGTAAATCTATAAACTGAAGATGACTTTTTAACCTGGGCAGTAACACTTCTTAAAACTCCCCAAAATTGTTTTTGCTACTGCACCCGGTTTTCACTTGGATAAAGCTATTTTTGGCAGAGCTGTGGCTAGTATTTGTGAGTTCAAGTAAAATGCAGTGAACACCTACTTATGCTGTGTTCCTGGATGGAACTGATAAACAGTAAGAAAGACTTTGGAAAGAAATAAGTAAATTTAGCTTTCCTAGGCTGCATGCCTTAGCATAGGAAGTACGGGAGGGACACAGGACAGCTTCATTCTACACCCAGCTTTGCCATACTTAGGTTGGCCCTTGGCTAGTGATGTCCGAGAGTTGTGCCTCCATTCTACCCCAGCAACTGGTATGAGAGTAAACCTCCTTATTTTCACAGCAAAGTGCTGCTGAATGATAAACTTACCTCAAGCAAGGTGAGTTCCCCACACGTAGCCCCATCTGCACTGCAAAGGTGTAATGGTACATCACACAGGTTTCAGGTTGGAGTAAGGTTTTGGTAGGTCTGTGTATTGTGTGGTTGAAAGTGACTGGATAGGGCTGCTGGGAAATTTGCAAGGCTTTCTGCCTGCTGTGTCAGGAGAAGTCAGGGGGCATTCACAGCCAAAGAGCAGCCCCCCACAAAGGGCAGTGTAAGATTCAGCACAAAATTTCATTTGCATACACTGAGACAGCTGGCAGCCTTGCTACAGCATGGGAGGCATCACTGTAAGCACAGTGTTTCCCACCCACTGGGAGAAAGATCATGAAATATGAGGGACTGAAAAGCCAGCAGTTTCTTTACAGAAGTTGGAGTCTGTCTGTAACGATACTGGTGGGATTTGCTCAAATTTATTTTTAGAAGTTCATGTTCAATCAGCTCAATATTTCCACTAGAAGAACACAAAGTGGTGTAAATCTGAATTTTTTTCTCTTTTGGCAATGGAACCATACACTCATTATGATTTAGTAGGCAGGCTTTTGTTTCCCATATAGAGGAGTGGACTACTCATCCGTCTTTTCCAAATTCTGCGTTTGCTGTGTTTTTTTCTAGGTAGTACAGTTCTGTGAGCTGAGATGATATCAGCAATAACTCGGTGAAGTGGGCAGCAGAAATGCAGTTAGACACACAGATATTCCCCTTCCTTGGTGGGGAAAAAATCCCTCTTGATCTGTCTGAGATGCAGAAGAACCAAGTGTCTGTAAGGAAAGGTAAACTGTAAGGAAAGGTGATATATACATTTACTGTGTGTATATACTTTATATACACACTGTGCTATATTAAGTGTGTATATGTATATCTATACTAATTGAGGCAACTGAGCAAAGCCAGGACTCTCAAGTGGTTTCTGTCTGGCAAGAAGTTAGCTATAACAAAACATCAAGGCACAGACCAGTGCCTTACAAAAGTCCCAAGCTGGGTCAGACAAACCTCAACTAAACTGCTCTTTGTGAATGACCCTGTGGAACTCTCTGCAGAGATACAAAAATACCTGGTGACAGACTTGGATAAGGGGTTTGGTTCTCCCATCACGGCTGCCCACTTAAGTCTGCTGCAAGAGACAGTGAGGAGTATCTTTCTCCCAAAGCAAAGGCACATGGCAAGTGGCTCAGCATCATGCTGCAAAATTGCCTGGATTTTATTTGAGAAGGGATGTTTTGTGGATGAATGAAACTGCTGGTGTGGGGCATACAGCATCCTGTAAGGGGCGTAAAAGAAGCTTTATTATTGCTTAAGTAGCAGTGGTTTCAGGGTGCCTGGGGACATCTGGATGATAGGCTTCAGGCCAAACTTGAGAGGGTATTGCAGATGTAAACTTGCAAACAGAAAGCAGTGGGTAACCATAATGATGTTGCTGTTATCAATTCATGGATGGAATAACTTCCAGAATCAATGTTTGGGTTAGACACTTTGGCCAGGACGGGTTACATGTCAGTTATGGTCTGCTTGAAGGAGGCCAGAGTAGTTGGAGAAGTGGGGTATAAAGACAGGGAAACTGTTGTCTCTTCATGACCGAGGCACAAAGTGCAACATACTGCCAGCACTGTTCTCCTTTTGGTTCCTGGTTCTGTGTTCTCTGAGTCACTCTCAGGGCTGTATGCATTTCTTGTAAGTTATCTTTGTCCTTCATGTCTTAGAAATGTTGTTTTTATCATCTGGAAAGGCTCAATGCTAGATTTCTGGATGACAGCTCCCTTGCAAGAATTATGTTTTATTTACAACCACTCCCAAGAGTGGGAATGGTTTTAAGCAGACTACCTATCCCACAACACACACAAGCTCGTTATGTTTTAATAGCAACAAATCCATGTCCTAAGAATAAGCTTTCAAGGAGTACCTTGAAGAAGACATTAGCAGCTGTCAGACAGCAGTTTAACCTTTTGAAATTAAGACGCAGCTTAAAGCCTGTCCCAGGAATAGAGAAAGGATTTGCTGAGGGGAAACACCAAATCATCACAAGAAATGTTTTCCTAAATGAAGGCCTGGTTTTTGTGGACTCTCAGACCTCACAACATCATTGTGAAGGTCATAAGGTCTGAGCATTTGTGTTTTATGTTCAATTCCCTTCACATATGCGGATGAGCCTGGGGGAAAGGGAAAACTGGCCAAACCCAACCTAAGACCACAAAACAGTAGCTTTCATCCAACAGGTTAAGGTTTCCACTTGCACCTTCCCTCCTGCACATTTTATTAATTCAACATGAAGGGCTGTATCTTCAGGATGCCTAAAGCACAGTACATTTGAACACATGATTAGATGTTAGGGTGCCTCATATCACCGGCACTCAGAAAATGAAAACTTGTGTCCAAAGGGATTAAGACTATTCCCGTTCATTTTTTTCTGAGTGAACTTAGGGAATATGTTCTTATAACAGATTTGTCTCTGAATGGGTCAGATCTTACACATTGGAAATACTAACATAAATGTTAGAAATGGTATTTCTTCTCATTTTACCACTTTCTCCACAATCACTGATGCCATAGGGCTCCATACTACCCCTCTGTCCTCTTGTACTTCCTCTGTTTTCAAAGCCACATGATGCTACTTGTCGTGGGCATCGCACACTGAGCAGCAGCAATGTTGATCCTATGGCATGAGTGGCTTTAGTTTAGTCTCTTTGTGGTCCTGCTGTGTACATTCCTATTCATGTGCTCTTTCTCTGTCAGACTGTATTCTTCATGGTAGTACCCAAGCCTCCAAGCAAGCAGATATTGCACTGGTCTGATTTCAGCAGCACGGGCTAAATAAGATTTTTCTTTTTTCTTCAGTTGTCTGTCTCTTCATCAGCAGTAACAGCAGGCTATTCTTTTCTGGTCTGTTGTTGCATACCTGACAGTTTCTTTCCCCTTGATTAACTGGAGCAAATGTCTCAAGTTACTGTGGAATAAACAGTTACTATTTGTCATCCAGGCTGTCGTAATGGGTCTTATATGTCATGATGACTTAACCTGATGCATTTTACCTTGCAACAGGGGCAGATTAACTGTATGGGCTGGACCATTTTACCAGTCTGTCTGCTGACAGACTAAACTTTGTTAAGCTGCTGCAACTGAGATATAGCTCAGTCATGTGGCAGAGTCCTCAACTCCAGTGCAAATGTCCAGAGGTGTGTGGTTAGCAGCAGATAATTCTGTTCAAGGAAAGGATCTCTTTGTATGTGTGTGTGGATGCTGTAGTTCTTCCCACAAAGTTAGCATAGAAAGAAGGGGGTTGAAACTATTATTATTATTATTATTATTATTATTATTATTATTATTAACCAGATTGGGGAGAGGGTGAAGACTGACAGTAAGGAAGGAAAGTAACAAAAGTAGAAGCAGTAAAATAATTATACACCTGCCAATTCCTTTCTGTCTTGTTAAAGACTCACCCATCTTTTTGTCTGTGAAAAGTTCATTTAAATCTGTCTTTCCCATGCAATAGCAAAAAACCAGTTCATTCAAGAGTATAATACAAATCCAAGAATGTTTTCAAATTTCCCTCTTTTGTGTGTTTTAAGATTGGCAACTATGTAATTAAGCATAACAAAGAGAGAAAGGATTTAACAAGATTTAGCACAACTTGGGCAACTTGGGGCAGCAGAGGGAAGGAAAGTCAAGGGCAGATGGTAAATGAATCTGTGGAGTCACTCATGGGAGGTGTGCAGACTCGGTTTGAAGCACTATTTTAAGAAAGGAAATGATCATGACTGTATGAACGAACCATGGCCAGCAATCAGGTGCTGCTGACAAGGTCCAAGAAGTGATAGTGAGTGGAGGAGTGAGCCTGGTGATCCTCTTCTGCAGAGATGTGTGCAACCCCTCTTCCTGCAATTGTAGCAGAAAGCTCCAAAGCACTGGTGCTTCTAGGGGCATTTCAGCAGTGGCTTTTCCATCTTTACCTTTCCGAATCCATGGGGTGTGTGGAGATAAATCGGAAATGTATTCTGCTACATTATAGTCTGGCCTGTGTTCTACACTATGCTTTCCATCTTTGGTGTACAGAGTGTACTCATCCCACTAGGTCATATCAAGGTCCAGCTCCAGATAAATCCAGTCAAAAACCTACTTCATGAACTTTGCTTTAGAGAAGAAAGCAAAAATAAAGAGAAGCTCTGTGTCTCCTATTAAGTCACCTGTCTTCCTGGGGCTGTTTCATTCCCTTCAGAGCCTGAAGCAGGTGATTAAATAAATCTGGGACATTTTTAGAAGTCCTTCCACTTGCCTGAAAATAAAATGTGTAGGGATTTGTGGCCAAAAAAAATATAAATAAGTAAATAAGAATAACATTTTTAATTATTGGGAAACAACCTTCATGTTTTCTGACTAGACTAAGTATTCACTTCCAAAGGTGTTCTGTCTGTTCAGTGTTTATTGAAATAGAAAAGTTGTAAGCCCAAATAAAACTGTGATTCCTGCTTCTCTGTGGGAACTTTCAAACTGTTATTTTGCTATCTGAAAGTCCCATTGAGTTAATAGATGTAGTTAAATCCTGTCTAGACAAATTTCCATTGCTTTAAATTCCACTTGAGCTTAATTCAGTTTCTAATGATGTTGAAATACAATAGGAAAAGCACAGATGAAAACACAAGGCATATCTTTACCTCTGTGAAAACATCTGAAGCCTACAATAAAGTGGAAATGCTGAGTTTTTATCTGGGTATCCATGGACATTGCCCAGAGTAAGCAAGTTTTGTTTCTTATCTCATTTTCTTTGTCAGACACTGATTGCAGCTTAGAGCAATTTCTTTTAAGTTCAGAGGGAAAGAGGACCTGAAGAGCAATATGGTATTTTCCCTGTTCCTTTCTCATTCTTTTCACATCACTGCCCTCCTAACTTTATGCCATTATAGCTTGTGATGTCCTTCCTGTGTACCTCAGAGTCAGACACCTATTTAATCCTCCTTACAACTGCTGCTATAAAAATTCCCGTGCATGGAACAGATGCAAGTGTGCTGCCAGGATGGATGGGCTGTAGACACAGAATTGTCATCCCACGTTGTCCATGGGAGCTCTCCCTGCGGTATGACAGCATGGCTTCTTGCCAGTGCTCAGCCAATGTTATGAAGCAGGTTGCTCTTTCTCTCTCTCTTTAGGAGATTTTACTCTCACCACTTTTGCCATTCTTCCTGGGACTTAAATAATGATGGGACAGATCTGCTCCCTCGTGGTTCCACTGCTCTGAGGCTGCAGCTGCTTTGGTCTTTGGTAAGAGAAAGCAGCTGTGCCTGTGGCATAGCTTCATTCCTCACCTACCAAAGGCACTGCAGTGAAATGACTGGAGGAGAAACTGGCTCCACTGGCTTTGCACCAGGAATGCTGAATCCAAGCAGCTGCAAATGGATTTGAGACCTTTTTCTACAGTGACCCTGTTACTGTGCCTGTTACGTATAAATGATGTAGGCAGACATCTCCAGGAGCTACTTGGCTTTATCATTTAGCTTGATTATGACATTCTGAAATTAGCATTTTGCAACCATGCTTTATTAAGATCATTATAGCCTATAGCATGCCAAATGCGCCACAAAAAAACCAAAAAACCAACCTTTTAAAATGACCTAATGAATTCCTCAACATAATTAATGTTTCAGTTGAGGCTAGCCCAAAATATTTCCAATACTTAATGTTTCCATATGTCAAAAAAAAGGAAAAAGAAAAATAAAAAAAAAGACAGAAGAAAATTGATCCATGTAGCCACAGCTGCCAAGCATTGGACTAATCACTTCTATTTACAAGGTTCTTAACTGCAAGACATTGTTTGGCCATGATTTGTAAAGAAATAGAGATTGGGAAACTTACAGAATTTCCCATAGGAAAGCCTCACTTATGGTGGTTAAATATCAGCCTCATTGCTTTTTCAGTAAGAATTTGGCTGCAAAGTCCCAGGCACATTTGATAAAGTTGTTATGACCTATTCTTCAGGACCCCAGAAATTATTTCTTTAGGAGGAAAAAAAGTGATACTGGAACACTGGAACAAGATGTTGGTTGCCTCTGCTAAAGCTCAGGCCTTTGTATACTTTGAGATGCCAGATTTGCTCTAAATTAAATGTGTATTACTTTCTTCAGTTCCAGCTATGAGTTGTAGTCCAGCTGCTTGGGTAATCCAAAATATCATTATTTTATACACAGCTATATTGCTGCAAAGGAATGCACCACAGCTGCCAGGTCTGACTGCTGGCGATTACATCTGAAATGGTAGAATTGAGCCTCAGTCATAGCTGATAATTGATATCATAGTCAGCTCCTTAATCAAACGGCATGTCTACACAAAATTCTTTTTGACCCTCAACAAATCCACATTATTCTCCTAAAATTCAAACACTTCTCTGTATCAGTCACTAGAATTACAGTTTTATCATCTTTGTGGGGAAATGGGTAGCTAGCTGTCTTTGGCAGAGCAGAGGAAACATAACCTGTGGATTTACAGACTGTGTGTGTACCACATGCAGCGGTGTGTGTATGCTGTAGAAAGCTCTAGAATCTAAGTACAACTCATGAAGAGCACCAGCACAAACCTAATTAATGCAGAAGGAAGAATCTTCAGTCTCAGTAGCAGGCAGCATGTTCTCTGATGCCAGTAAAACTATCTGGTTTCTGTGGTATTTGAGCCTCAGCAGAAACTGTGGTCCTGAAAGGAGGCAGTGGCCTTGTTCCTCATGATCCTGAGAGGGCCTGGACAATGCTCTACAAGCTGAAGAACAACGGGCTTGCCAAGAACATTGAAATATGAGTAGCTTTTAAACATGTTACCATCATGCCAGTAGTACTCTGATGTATAATAAGAAGAAACACAGACAAAACAAACCGAGCAAAGTAAGAAAAATAAATTTTAAAACTCCATACTTGCAAACACACAATGACCAACGTCCAAGCTGGTAGGCCAAACACTCCTCATGGCAAAACAGTCATTTTATTGTAATTAAATTTTCTAATTTTTACTTTGAGGTCTGAAAATTTCTATGTTCATTTCTATGGATCCAAAAATCTGTTATTATCACTCCTTATGATTATTGTTCTATTAAAATGCTCAGGCATTTCCTTGAACAGGGCTAGGGTAAAATTGTCTTGTCTGCTTTACCCATGTGTTCCTTTCAACAATCGTTATGGTATGGAGCAGAATCTTGAGTTAATCTGCCTTTCCACACCTCCATGTAAGGCCATCCTGAAACTCAATATGTCTTACTGAGTTTGTCAATATGTCAAGAAGAAAATGGGGAGAGGAGAAGGCAAAAGATACCATAAATTTTGAGAGGAAGAAGAGTAGAGCTAGGACTGAAAAAGATAGGGCCTGTAGGACTGGAGAAATCGTGCCAAAAATGGGAGGTTAAAAGGAAAGAATAGCAACCTGGTGAGCAAGGACCATGAGACTGGGATATCTAAAGACCAGACTATTGTCCTGGCCACATCCCAGAGGAGTGGAACAGACAAGAGAAGGCAGAGAGTGGGAAAACCACTACAAAGACAGAGAGGGAGCAGGAAAGACTGTTCTCTCCTGTGGGAAGGTAGGACTTTAACATCTGAGTAGGAATTGGTGGGGGCCAGAGAAAGAAAGGGTTGTCTGGAAGGGTCTGTGGTACTGTAACATTCTTTTCCTTCACAGCCCTTGAGGTTAGGAAGTAAATACAGCATTTTTCATTCAAATTGTAGCTTTATTTTTTCCCAGATAGAAGTAATGTATGTATGTATATGTATATGTACTCATACTTGCCTTCCAGAGAACAGAATTTGTGAAATGTTGTAGTCATCTGGTGTTTCACCTGCTCACCTGGCAGGAAATTTAAATCTGGAATTTCCAAGATCAGCTTGACTCTGGCATTTCCCAAACTGCAGCCTGATGTACTTCAATGTTGGTTTCATGTAGGTATGCACATGTGTGCATGTGTTTGCTCCTAGTTACCAGCTCAAATACACTTTGAGCTGCTTATCAGTTCCATGAGGCCATGCCTCAGCAAAATCGTACTGATTTTTACCCATGTATGATTTCTACATGAATTTACATCAGAAATGGAGTAAAGTCCAGGATTTTTTTTGATGGACATAATCTACAGGATGCAAGATTGTTTTGTAAAGAGTGGTAGGTTTGTCATGGTAGGGATACTATACTTAGTTCCTTATATTGTCTTCCATTTCTGAATGGCTTGTCTCCAAATAGGCTGAACTATCTTTTCTTGGCAACCATCAGATTTGTTATAAGTCTGTAAAAATATTATTTAAAATTGGGAAAGTCTTGTAGTTATAATTTCTTTAATGGAGAGATGGATTCCTGTATTTGAGAAATCAATGTTTTAGCAGCAACTAATGGCCTTTTAAAATACATGCTTGTATTACAGCAGTTCTTATAACAAGACCAGAAACAAAAGGCTTTCTTTAGCCACTGTGGTTAATAAATTGCATGTGATTATGGGAAGGGTTAGTTTTATTACTGTTTCTGCATCCAAAATCCTGATTAGAGTTGTATCATCTCGGTTATTGCTTTCGGGATATTCCTGTAGATCTTTTACCCAGGATTGTGGCCAACATAGTAGGTTACACATTAGTCGCTCATTTTCCAGTATCCTTGGCTTCAGCAAGATTTATTTTAGCAGGAGCTTCACTACCATTTTCTTTTCAGCCTTGGAAACATCCCCCTCCCTGCAGAAGCTTAACCACATTGTATGGTGAAAAGATGAAATTCCAAAAGGAAATTTGTTGGGCAAGGATCCACGGGACAGGTGATGGGATGAAGCTGGGTAATGAAGTTGGACATTGCTAGACCTGAAAATGAATTGGATGGTGCTGCCTTAGCAAAAGGGAAGAATTTATTATGTCTTAGCCTGGTAACAGCCTGTGTGAGCAACATAATATATTTGAGGAGGTGTGTTGCCACTCTGCTGTACCCATGTTCCCTGCCTTCCCAAGTCCTACTTAACCCTGGCGCTTTAGCAGTGTGTTATCTAACAGCCATGTGAAAGAGGGGGGGAAGTCAATATTTAAGTGAGATTTGTTGCCTCCCCATGGCTTCCTTATATAGTCAGGCAGTGCACATTGTGCTTGCAGTGCTGTTTTTGTGAGACCATTCCTGTAGAAGCTGAGCTAAATTCTTTCCATAGACGCATGTGAATAGCCATCAGGCACTGCATATTAGGACCCATTTTTGAACAAAGTGTATTGAAAGTAACAACTAAAATGTGATATAATGTCTGGTTAGCACTCGTGCCTCAGCTGTTAAATGTATTTTGCATCTTTCTGGTTTTAATAATAATTTGTGAAAGTATCAGTGTTCCTATATTTATTTGAAATAATTTTCAGTAAGAACAGATATGTGTGAATCACATTCTTCTTCCGAATATTTGAAGTTGAAATACTAATTCCCAGGCTTAGTGATGATTCAGTGTACAAGCTTGTTCCTGAACAGAATAAATGCTATTCCTATATCCAAAGCATATGGTACAAATTCTCATGTGAACAAATACAGAATTGGATTTCTTTGACCAGTTTGCCAATATTTGTTTAAAATGAATCATGTGCATGAACTTTCTTCCCACAAAACACATTCACTGCAACAAGGGTGTATTGCCTGGGATTGATCCATCTTCCCCCTTTACAGCATCAGGCTTTGTATAATATGCAGCAGATTGGGAACTACTGTACTACAATATTAGTGGAAAAAAAACACAAGCTAAGTGAATTCATTAAAAACATTAAATAAATATTTACACAAAATCTTCTGCAGTGTTTGCCTACCTCTTATTCAAATCACTGACCTAGAAGAAAATGCTCAAAGCCAAATGGGACTAGAAACCATTTGCATCATTGTTCTTGTACTAATAACCTTGTGGATTTATTACTTTTGTAGCGTTTTATTGTTTGTGCACTACCTGGGGCTTTTCGAAATTATTACGGTTGCTATTATTCTACATTCCTATATGAGAAATGCTCATCTGCTTTTCTGGTAATCTTGCAACATTTATTATAATATTTCCCTATATCCTATATTCCATAGTTTGTATTAGGAATGAATGATATAAATAATAAGCAGTAAACCTCATTGTCATTCATTTGTGCAAATAATAACTATTCTGCATTTGGAAATGCACAAAAAAGTGCTAATAATCACTTGTACAAGCCAGACATTGGGTGCTGTTAGTCTCCTTTGTCACAGAAGACATCCTCATTTGCATTTGTATCTTCCTTCTTTGCTGCCTGCACAAAGAGAAGTACAGACCCTGTGATTACCACAACTTGCAGTCCTTCTGGAGGCCTGGAGGCTTCTCAGAGCCCATTGTGACAAATGGTTTTGAAACCAAAAGGGCACTCTGGGCTCACAAGGAGCTGATACCTTCTGGTTAGCACAGTGCTCTTCAGCGTTGCCTTCTTTTTAGGCTGTGGTGCCATCCTCGGGCACGACATGAGCACAATGCTAGCAGCTTGCAGAGCAAAATAGCTGAAGGAGAAGCATCTTTCCAGGAAATGCTGGGCTGCGCTTAGGCCAACCTGAAAGCATTACAGGGCTAGGTACCAAACCCTCTATTGAGGCAGTCTGGCTGGCAGACCCACAGTTGCATGCTTTGGGACAGATCATCTATTTATGAGAGCAGAGAGGGAATAAAGGGACAGCTTTTCCTTATTCTTTTATGTAAGGAATACTCCTGAACCAACCTTATTCTGCTATGTAAGGGTAGAGGTACGCACAACTGAAGTGTCAGCTAAGACACCACATGAGGGAAGCAGCACTTTACACAATCATTTAGCAACAATTTCTTTGGAGAAATAAACAACTTGCATTACCATGCTATAGGTAGATATGAAAGCATAAGAAATTGCAAGGAGAGAGAGAGCAACCTCTACTGTAGCAGAGCCTTTTGCACACTTTCAGTAGAGATATTATAGACTTGGATTTTTTTGGTTTTCCCCTCCATAGAAAATGTGAAGACATTGCTGAGAGAATTATTTTGTTTCTAGAAAACATTCATTTATGTGCTACTTATTTTCTACAGACTTGCATAAAGCTTTCCATAATGGGTATAAGTTGATACTTACTGTGGGACATGTTAGACACTTTCTGCTGGCTGATATTTGGCCCCATTTAGTGAATAAGAAAGCAATGGTATTTGCAGGAGGGAGAATTAAAAAGAGAATGTCTTTTACATCAGAAGGAAATTACTTTTCAGACAGATTCAGTCTTAGACATCCTGCCTCTGGCCTGAGACTGGAAATATTCTGCAATTGTTTCTTTTTCCTTAGCACAGGTTTGCTAACATCATTGGCTATAAAGCATGCTGGCTTTAGCACAGAAGGATAGCTGGTAAAGACAGCTAAGCTGTTATGTATCTTGCAAAAATCCATGTATAGGACACCAACTTCCTTTGACTGCTACTTCAAGAGGTGATGAAGAAAAAACTTGTACACTTACGGAATTTTGCTTGTACTCCAATAGTCTTATGGAAAGACAAGCTGGCTTAGCCCTGTTGTCCTTATTTCAAATGACAGAATATCACAGAATAGCTGCAGAAGAAAAAGACCTCTGGGTGTCTTTCAGTCTGACCTTGCTGCACTCTGCAGGGTCAAATACAGGAGGTTGCTCAGTGCCACATCAAGTTGGGCTTTGAATTTCTGCAAGGATGAAGACTCCACAGACTCTCCAGGGTACCTCTTCCAGTATTTGACCATATTTACAACAAAAAAAGTTTTATTTTACATTTAAATGGACTTGTTTGTATTTGAGCTTGTGTCCACCTCCTCTTGTCCTAAAAATGGGCACTACTTAGAGTTTGGTTCTGTCTTCTTTACTGGCCACCCTCCCCTCCAGATATGTATACACTTTAATAAAATCTCCTCTTGAGCTTTCTCTTCTCCAGGCTCGACAGTCCCAGCTCTCTCAGCCCCCTCTTGTTTATGTAAGATGCTTCATTCCCTTAATTATCTTTGTGGTTTTCTGCTGGACCCACTCCAGTATGTCCAGGTTTCTCTTCAAGCCTAGAACTAGACCTAGCACAGGTATATCTCAGCAGGGCTGAGCAGAGGGGAAGGATCTACTCCCTCCACCTATTGGCTATGCTTTTCCTAATTCAGGCTAGGGTGCTTTTGATGGTGTGTACTTAAAAGCAATGGAGAGCAATGTACAATCCCCTCACATTGATGCTATTTGATAGACTTTGGGCACCCATCTCTGAGCTGAGCTCAATTCCTCCTGCACCTCCTGCTCATTCCTCCTTTTCTAGTACAGTGCCATAAGTATCATTGCTCCAATGGTAGTTAACCTCACTAAGGATTGAGAGTCTGTTCCTGGGGAATAACTGAACAAGTAGCTTACAGGCAGGAATGCTGGAGCAGCTCAGGAGCCAAGGTGTGCCTGAGACACTTTGTGGTGGACACTCTGGAATATGCTACAGGAGAGGGTACCCAGTGGCATCGTTTACAGCAAGAGGAATCTCTGTCCACGTGCCTGCACATGTGCTAGCACGCTGTGGGAAGGGCCAGTAACTACTCCATGAGGGAATTCTCCAGAAAGTTACTTTTCCACTCACCTCTGGTGGGTTTTTCTCAGTGTCTGTGCTACAATGCTATTGTCTGGCAAAGCCTAAACTCTCATCAGCTGTCTCTATGACTCCAGGCCTGCATGCAGCCTGCGTGATCTCCTTAGCAAGGCACCCTGCTGCTTGTCAGGGCAAAACCAACTGCCAAAATTCCTTCCACCAAGTCTCATACCCTTCATCTCCTTCTTTTTCTGCCTTTTGCTCCCTGTCCCAAAATCTGACTTACATTAACAGCTGGAAGAGTTCATCTTCTAGAGTAGGATCTGTGTCTTTCCACCAGAAGTTTAATTTACTGTGCTGGCAAGCTGAGAGCACTTGCACACAAGGGCTTAGAAAGAACAGGCATATTCTCCCACAGCCTGCCACAAATGAATTCATAGAGCAGTACACAAAGTAATGCAGCGTGACGAACCATCAGCCAGCCTGTTGAAATCCAGACAGGGGCAGAACTAATCAGCAGCAGGACTTTGCTCCAAGGCCTGCTTTACCTGCCCCAGAAAAGTCTCAATTCACTGTACAATTAAAATACACTTTCAGGTAATGCTGTGGAGTCGGTCTTGGGGACTGGCATCTGCTCTGAGGACTTGGGTTGGCTGTGGTCCAGTATGTAACTTTCTTCAGCAGAATTCAACCTGTTCCTGCATCCTCCCTATCATGCTTTTTCTGCCTGTCTCATGGATGAGATGTCAGCAGTCTCTGCTGTCCCTTCATTGATGGGAGTAGTGGAGGGCAGTCAGAAACCAAGTGTTTTCTGCCAACCTCCTCTTTGCTGGGTGGATGGCTTCCAGACTAAAATAGAGGGCAGCAGAAGCCTTTAGCCTGTACTGCCAGTCCTGCAAGCAAGTGAACAATAAAGTATGTGCTTAGAGTGCTGTGATAAAATTATGTTTAGGAGAACAGCCCAAGAAGTGCTTCTTTCTCAGTTTTAGTCACGTTTGGATAACGCCAGCTTTTCTTCCCCTAATATAAAAAAATATGCAAAGTTTATATTAACATATACCATTAAAGTATGTGGCTGTTAGGCCACAAGGCACAGCCACACACATGTATAGACTCACAAAATATTTTGGCCTTTGTGAACCCTGATTAGCAGTTTCTCACATGGCCATACTTGCAAATATTGTGGTGAATGAAAATTAAGCACTGAAGTTAGTCCTCAGAGTACTATGGCATCACTGATACAGGTTTATAAACATGAAAGCAACAAATGCTCCCAAACAGCTTTTGTGCGTTTGTTAGCCAGGATTGCTTCAGACAACCTGGATGGGCTTTAAAAGTCTCTTGATAGCAGATGTGCTGTGAATGAAGAGTGGGATAGCAGTGAAAGACCAACAAACTGCCTCTTTCAACAGCTCTGAGCTGGCAGGTCTTTGTGATCTTCTTAAATCCATTTTCAATTAAGTGATTTTTTTTTTCCCTCTAGAAGAAAAAATCCTTATTTTTTATCTGTCTGAAGATCAGGTACAGTGAAGGGTAAGACTGATGATTACTCTGGGGCTGGTGCTGTCCTGGACACAACCACCAGGAACATATGAGCTGTGCTGGGACAACCATCTCACTTCTGACCTCCCGTTTTCATTCCTTGCCTGCCCATGGTGGGGTGTGGGGCAGGTGGAATAGAATAAAGTTCCATTCGGGAGGGATTTTCAGCTGTAACTTTAAGCAAACCAGCCTTATCATGGCTGAGGATCAGTCCCAACCATTTTATCTCCTGGGTCAGCTGAGTAGAATGCAGTTTACAGGATGTGGCTTGTTAGAGATTTAAAATTGGACATCCTGTTTGCTTTGCATGGATGTCAGTCTGTGGTAGCACTTAAAAGCAGAGCTTTCTCAAGGGTCCCTGGCCAAACTGTTGTCTTTCCCCTGTGCCCGTGCACTTTCATTGCTTTGGGTGGCACAGTGCCAGATTACATCAGCTGAGAATCAGGCCCAGGCTTTCCAGTGAGGAAAAAGAAGTGAAAACGGCAGTCAGTCCTGCTCAAGAGAAGTTAAATATAAATTCAGGCTTTTTCTCTCTCGCACGCAGAGAAATGCTGAAATTGCATACAAGAAGGTTTTCTCATACCATCTGTTAGAGAATAAAAAGCACCTGGCCCCATTCATTGCCTCTGTTAGATCCCCTTGCTTGGTTTAGCAGACCAAGCATGTCCATTTACCCTTCTGCCACGTGTGCCTGGCAAACAAACACGTTTGGAGACTTGCAGCACTGTGGTCCTCCTGTGTCACTGTTTTGTACCTGTCCCTTTACATGGTACTTCAGTTTTGGGAGGGTCATATGCTCTGGATGGGTGTCAGGTAACTCCTAACTAGCAGAAACATTAAAAAGTGTGGGCACACTTGGGTTGGCATTTTCCCTCAGTAACCAAAATAAGAACAAAAAAAGATCTTCAAATGCCAATGGCACTGTCAGAAAACCTGTTTTTCAGTGATATCCTGAGACTGTTTTTGTCTAGAAAACCATCTAACAGAATGAAAAACTCATCTGTATGCTTCAGAGGTGCAGTATCATTGGTGGCATTTTGTGCAAATGTGCTGGTGGCTCACACTGACTGTTCATACTAGTTTATCAGTGGGATCTGTGACTCAGACAATAAAAGATCACTAAACAGACTTGCTAAAAATCCATGAGGTATTTTGCATGGTACCATGTCTGCCTGCTGTCCAAAGGTGCTTACCAACTGTAGTGTCATTTCTGAGTGCTAAATGTCAGTAATACCATACACTTAGTCCTCACAGAAAGGCTTTCAAAACCCATGCCACAAAACCAGCATCTGTTTCTTTCTCTTTGGCTCTCATCCATCCCCTGTTTTCTTATTTTCCCCTTTTCCCCATATTTTCTTTTCTTTTTTTCTGACCACTTATGCTTTCCATTTGAACCACATCTTCATGTTTCACTCTGTCTTGTGCAGCAAAGTTTCTCTTTAGCCCCTGCACAGAGCTGGCAAGGGGACAGACTAATGCAATGAGCTGTCTTGGGTAGAAAAATGTCTGCTTGCAAGGATCAAAGCTCTTCTTCAAAGAGACAGAAAGTCAATGTTGTGTAATGTCTGAGTTCCTGGTGATCTCCTTGGCAGAGATTTGGGAAGAAGGACGAGCTCATGATTATGAGGCTAGTCTGAGGATTTGGTGACCTGCTTCAAGTGCCCTCTCTACTGCACACTTCCTCTCAACAAGTCCCTCACAACCCTCTGCATTTTAGGACACATATGCAGATGGGGATCTGCACACATGATTTTCACAAGTGGATGATGAATTATGAAAATCTGACAAGGAATCATCTGCCTTGTTTAGCACCAAAATGCTCTTCAGCTGGGTGGATGTTTCTTCTCTCGGTGCCTCTATTCCTTTCTGAAAAACAGTGATTTCCTGCCTTGTAGATGAGACAAAAACATTATTGGTGTTGGAGCTGTGCAGACAGTGCTGCACTATATGGGTGCCATAAGAGGAGAGAATGTTTTGCTATATTTGGCTCTAGGGCATGGAGACACTCATGCATAACATATTTAAGACCTAGTCTCATGAGCCCCCTCTGAAATAAATGAATGGCCCTTGTATGTGAAAAATTAGCATTATGTAGATTTGTTTAAAATGAATGGATTCTTTTTTGGTGATGAGAAAAGAATATATATTAAAATACCCAGGCACAAACACTTTTTAATATTTTTTTTGGCACTAGTGGGTTCTTTTTTTAGTTGATTTTGTCAGCCACATTTCCTTTCTGAACAGAGGTTACATACAACAATTGGATGAACAATTGTTGAAAACTCTCAGGGGGGCATTCTTGAAGACAAGCCTGCATGAGATCATGTTATGAGTGTGGCTTGGCTGTGCTTTTATTCAGTAGGTGATCTCATTCATTTAGAGTACTAATCATTTTAACAGGGAAAAACTGCAGCTATCCCAAAGTACAGCAAAAAAGTGATGTTGCAAGATTTCCTGTGAGCGTTGCACAGAAGTATACATTTCTTTGCTAGTTGATTTGACACAAGCTGGATATTGCTGGTCAGATGACAAAAGTAAGTTTAATATGAGCAAATAAGATTATTCACTACAGTGACAGCTTTACCAGGTTTATTGTTTTTCTCTAAATATGCTTTTTATAGGCTTCTTCTAGATTGTTAGCTTTCAGGAAAGAGACCATGTAAACATCTGCATTTCTAAAATTTCTATCTCGCTGGGGGTCCTGCTGGGGCCTCTGGATGCTATCATGATAAAAATATTAAATATGATTTAACAGAGTAAGTATCCTGGGACAGGTTAGCCTATGATTACCCCTGAAATGCCTACAGAGCATTTTATCCAGTGTTCCTCCACAATGAAGAAATCCCTGACTGGACCAACTATTTTCAAGTTCAAGAAGCAGTACAGGCTCCTGGCTAGAAAACTTACTTGGGCACAATCAGCTAAAAACTTTGAACTCTCTCTCAGAGTAAAAAATAAAAATGTTTACAGCCAGAAATAACAAGGCTGGGAAGTTAAATTAGAAGCAGGGACTGAGAAAAGCTTTGGCTAATTCTGGTTTCAATCAGTGACTGCTGCAGTCATCAGGAGCAGGCACTGCTGTGGGTTTGAGAATAATGACTTTATTCTAAGTAGACAGAAGTTGATTGCTTGACCCAATTGCTGACAACCAGTCTCCCCTAAACACCCTACATGGGGCCAGATCCTGAAGTCCTCCTGTGGTTTTTATCCAAGCCCATTCTCACTGCAATCAAAACTTGAGCAGACACAGATTCCATATTTGGCTTACACCTATTGCAGACTCTTCTTGGTCTCTTAAAACCACCATAGAAAAATAAATCCCAGTGCCCAGTTTTCATTTTCAAGTCTCAAAACTCTTCTGCACTGTTGGCCTGTTTTTATTGCAGTTAGTTGAGAGTGGGATATAAATTACAAGTCTCTCCACTGTTAGCTTCTTGCATCTCCTGCACTCAAATTTCAACAAAATAATAGATTACCAGCCTTGACCTCATGCAGCGGGAGCAGCACACTGTATATGAGTTGATCCTGCCAGGGGTGGAGCAGCTTGGGAATATGCAAGGTCTCCTTCACTGAAAGCTATGAAACTAGATGTTTCTCAGCTTCTTGGAAGAGGAGGCCATGTTGCCTTCCCTTAGGCAATCTTCCCAGTCTGGCTTTCCCAGCACTTAGGACCAAGGTCTGCAGAAAACCAGCACAATGTCAACGTTGAGATGTGATTTAAAAACCCAACCTGGAGGTGAGCAGCTGAAAAGGGGAGCAGCTGAAAAGGGAAGAAGCCTCAGAGGAGAGAGGCAAACAAATCCGTGCACACACCCATCGCAGTACAAAAGACAAGAAAAACAACACAAGGAAAGTTGAAATTGCTGCTCATCGTCAAGAGGAAAGGTTGTATAATCTGTATGATTCATCCTGAATTTCCAGTCATAGCATGGAGGAGAGTCAATCTCGTGATTTGGGGCACTAGACTGGAATTTTGGAAAGTTTGAGTTAATCGGCTTTTGTTTAATGCCTTTCTAGCTTTTTTTCCTCTGTTAGGGCACCTTATCTCAAGGTGTCTCAAGTTCGCCTTTGTTTAGATGCATCCATAGGGAGGCTATTTCCTACTAGAGAGGTTGGCTGTCCTAGATGCTAGTGAAATGTGAATAATCTCTATCATGTGGTGTTTAATGTCTCCAAGTAACTCAGTGGAAATGAATGATGTTTTTTTTCTTTAATAATGACTTCTTAGCAAACACAGAATGAATCTGAATTTTCAATTCCCATCTGAATGCTCTCTTTTATTTCAATAATTTGCATCTGAGCTTCATTAGGTATCACAGTGTGATATCTCTCCTAAACAGCAGTCAAGAAAATATTAGGTTTGTATAGTGAGTAGAAGTATTTTCAGACAAACTTTAATTTGAACCAATTTGGCTTCTCTTTGCATTGGATTGAGCTAGTTCATTTCAAGAAAGTAATTATCTGTTGTAATGCACAGATTTAACCTTGTGAAACTTTCTCACTGCTCTGAAAGTGACCTTCCACAATGATAATACATCTGCCTGTCCAGACACAAGGAAAATCTTTGTGAAATCTTTAAAAAAAAAATTCAGTGTTAAATCTTCTTTGCCTGAGTGCTCCCACAGATGATGTCTGCAACATATTCAGCTGTATGCCTCTAAAATACTCCCATGGATTTAGGAGCCTGAGTGTAATGGAACTGTATTGGGCTGTAGGTGAAGGAGTTTAAAAGGAAAATAGACTGAGCTGTTGGAACAAGTATTAGGGGATCTTTTAAATACAGAGGTATTACTGCCAGCTTGATTCCAAATTACTGCAGCATGAGTCCCTATGCACATTCCTTTTCAAAGAGTAATAATTAAAGCTGGTTTTGGCTTGTTCACCCACCCCCATCTGTTTCTCTTGGTAAATGAAAATATCATAGGGCAGATTTATTTGCTTTCCACAGCAGTACCCTGAACAGCTTTTTTTCACCTCCACCCCTGTCTTTGTACCAAACTGACCTCCACCTGAGGCAGTAGTGGAAGTGGCCTGGCCCCGTTCAGTACAATTGCCTTTTACGACCGCCAGCAGCATGAGAATGTGCTGTTATCCCAGAGCTGCCAACAGCTTCAGGGCTCCGCAGGTGGCACCACCACCTCCTCCCTGGCTTGCTCAGCACGGGACCAGACATCCTTGGAAAGCCAGGTCTTGAGGTCTGAGCGTGCTCACGAGCTCCTTCTTTGGCAGCAGGAGAAGTCAGAGCGCTGCTGTTCTGGCGCAAGTGCTGGGTGCCTCCAGAAACATCCCAAATAGGAGAGATCAAGAGAGAAGCTCTGCTGCTTTTAAATTTTGCTTTGGAAATGTGACCCTGGGTAACTTCTGCCACTAGCATCCTCAGAGGATAATGTGTAATCTTTTCACCGCTATACCACAAAATGAAAGACATCAATCGAGCTTGGCAATTGCATTTAAAACACGTTGGTAAATCAAGGGAAATGGGCAAATAAAGCAGATGTCGGCATGCTCTGAGTACTGCACAGTGTGTTCATGCAGCTTCTCTGAATGCCTTCTGAAGTATTACTACCAAGGAAAGAAGAATAATTAAATAAGCTATTAATAACTCAGGGAGACTCCTTGTCTCAAATGTACTTTTATCTTATAAATGGAAGGTCAATCTTAAGAGTGAAAATACATTAAAAATTAATGCTACAGAGAACCCCTGTCCCTTGCCACTACTCCAGCTGTGTTTGAAAGGTAGCACTTATTTTCTTTAATAACAGAGCTTCAAAAGAAGCATAATTAAATGAAAAGCTATGGAAATACATGGAATATTAGGGTCTAACTTGAACAATTACCATTACTTTCAGTGAGATTTCCATCATGCCAAAGGTGATTCTTGTAAAATAAACATTTGCATTATTTTAGAAAGAGAGAAAAATTCTGATTCCACTAGCAGGGTCTTTAATCATCCACCTAATATTAAAAAAATATTATTTTTGAAACTTCAAGCGTCCATTTGAGGATGTCTTGCAAAGCAGAGAAGCAAAGAAACAAGAACGGATTTTCCCTGACCATTTGTCAGATGTTTTAGCTTGAAGGAATTTTATATATTATTTTTCTTCAGTCTTTTGAAATATTATTTTTATTTATTCCTCTCTGTGGCTTTGAACTGACCTTTGGAGTCTAGAAAGAAAAGCTGACTGTACTACAGATTTGTTGTCCTTTTACTTTTCATTCACAAGCCCTCTATTCAATCTTCTTGCTTAAATAAATTTGGAATCAACTCAACCGACCCCAGGTATATAATTAAGGCACCTAAATTCAGATTATGGCTGGTCCACTTGCCTTCTAGTGCCAGTTGACACAGACAGGCACTTTCTGAGGGTGATCTCAAGCCACTTTAATACTTAAATGCTCTCTGGAGGTATCCTGTCTCTCTGTCTTGACAACAAAGAATACCTAAAGTGACATTGTGCATAAATTGTGTGTCTCATTTATGTACCTAAAATTAAATAGAATTATTCTAGACCTAAGAGGCTTTAGAGTTTAATTTGCTATTCCATAATGTATTGATTGTTGGCAAGGAAATATTTTCCTTTATTTTCTTAAAAATAAATAAACAAACAAACAAACAAAAACTCAACAAAAATATCAAAAAACAACAGCAACAAAAAATAATTAAAAATTTAAAAAAACAGACAAGAGTATGAGACGTTTACATGTGTTTATCTATCTAATATACAACTGCAGAAATGGAGTTTAAAGGACATGCATCCCCTGAAACTGCCTCAGTAAAGCAGAATGACCAGAGGGTCTGCTGATATCCCCCTTGACAGTGCAGCCTGCTGTCCTCTTCCTTCACTAATATCTTTTTGCCCTATAGCATCTTCTCACCTTCAGCCACCCAAGTATTTTCAAGTGCAAAGGCTTAAGCACCTGCCAACTACAAAAATTAATAATAAAAAAAATTTAGTTCTCATTTTTATTACATTTTCTGACACAAAAATTGCTGAAAAAATCCATTAAAATTCTAGACTGGAGAATTTTTGTAGCAGTTGTAGTAGTAGTCGTAGCTGAAACTCCTGCAGGAGTTCATGTGCCATCCTTCACTCCATGTTTTTAAATCACTTACCAAGAAAAAGTCAATTTATTGACAAACTCATATTCATTTCCATGTAGAGAAAGTATGGATTAGCTACTCAGGTCTGCCTCTGCACTCTCAGTGATATTGGCACAGATGCTGAAGAGATGTCGCTGTTAAGGCATTCCAGCTCTGGGTAGTTCACATCCCGTGTGGCCCTGGCAGAACACATTCACTCTTGCCATGAGAAAGAGGGAGAAATGGACTTTGAAGAGGAAGGTGTCATCTAGACCATGACACCAGTGCTCTGTGACTCCCTGGAGTCCTGCCCCTTGGTTACATACACTTCCACCTGGGTTGCCTTCTTCAGCACCCAGATCACAAGGTCCTGGTGCAAAACGCAGATTCACTGATAGCAGCACAGACTACAGTTGTGCCGAGTATCTGACCACAGAAATGACTAGGTCTGATAAAGGTAATCAGAGACAGAGATGATGGATGATGCTAATGTTAGCTAGCATGGACAGAGTAACTGGTCACTTAAAAAGCAACAAGAATGTCCCTGTATTTCCCCTGAAATTTTCTTAGGAGAAAAATACAGCTGTTTCTGTATGGAAATGTTGGAGAGCAGTGAAATAATTTAATGGCAAGAACTCTCCCTAACACCCATATTACTGGTTTTGAACTTCTGTGTAGTGTACATCTTCTGTATAGAAAATATAAAACTTCTAGAAATAGGTCTTCTTTTCTTGGCTACTTTTTCCTAATCCTTAGAAGTGGCCCCTCCAAAAGCAGAAAACTATTGGCCTAGGTACATGAAAAACTAAGTTTCTTAAAGCTTTACTTTTCATGTATTGTAGTGTATTATCACTGGGATGAAAACAGAACTGAAATCTAGATAGATTATTTTAGATAGCTAAGCACTTTTTAAAATAATGAATTGCTTTATTTGGTAATGAACAGTTAATAAATCCTTCATACTGACCATAGAATTTTCAAATGTGATTATATGGTTTGGATTTCAAAATCATATGTTTAGACTTAGATTTGGCAGTTAGGATCTTAAATATAGTTTAAATATGATGGCATTTATTTCCCTCATATCTGTGTCGCTTTGCAATCTGAATGTACTCGATATATTTTACATCATCTTGGATTATCACACTCTTTTTAACCATAATGGGTCCAGAATTAGGATTTCAGAAACCAAACCTCTCCAGGGCTGGGAAATTTCATGATCTGAAAGGAAACAAGCTGTATAGCTCAGATTCCTTTCCAGCAGTGTCATGGGTACACCACTGTGGGGATTTTGTATGGTCTCATCACTGACTCTGCTCCTGCTGACGCACAGTCTTTCTTGAGGAGTTTACAGAATTCCCACCCTCAACTTGTCTTACCATGCATCCAACATGCTGGAGAGGTCTTTTTTGACAGTATTTTAGTATTGTTCAGGTTCTGTAGGAATGGGTAGAAAAGTGTGCAAGAGTTCTCCAAAGTGATGTATTACACTCTGCTACAGTCTGGTAGGGGAACCCCAGCATGATACATATCAGGTATGTGCACAGCTACACAATTTTGGCAGTGCTGCTTTGCTGTCATGGTCCCAGGGGCACCACCAGTGCTGACAATCTCTACCCAGCCCCCTGGGAGTGTTCCCACCCTGTCCGTGGCTCAGAACCTCTAGATCCATCAGTCCCTGACAAAGTGGTGCTGCAACAAGGGCAGTTTTCATCTCCCCACAGCCTTGCCTAGCCACAGGTCTCACTGATAGAGGCCCAGCCATGGTCACAGTTCATCCCCATCCCCAGGGAAGTGGCTCATGGTCTGGATTCTTGGCTGAACCTGACTGCAGTCTCTGGGTCTGTCCCTCTCCGTTGCTGGAGGACTGTGGGGCTGGGCCCTTGCAGTCAGGTTGGGATAGCCTCCAAATTAGCAATGAGCACTTAACTTTCTGCACTTTGTACAGGCTCAGCACCTACATGTGATGCATCATCTGGTGTTTGCCTTCTGTATTTCTCTTCTGTTTTAATCAAAATGCTCACCGACGAAGAAAGGTTTAACATCCTCCATGATTCACCAGCTTGTTAAGGCTTAAGTTGTTTGAAGCAGGCCCTTTTCTGTTTATTATTCTCTTTTTTAGATATTTAGTGCAACTCACAACATATTAGGCTATGGTTTTGGAAAAATTAAACCACCAGCTAAACTAGAGTTCATCTGATGGACTGGATGAGTAGGTTAAAAAAATCCCTGGTGTATTTGTTACCTTCTTTGGAGTAACATTAAAATGGAATTTGACCCATAGAGACAATTTTCCTGCATTTGCAGTAGCAATAATATCCTTTTAGTAAATCAATAATGAAAATATATGCTACTTACGCATGAGTTATCTCCGTGGAGGCATTTGTCACGTAAGTCTTTACATGAAGATGTCTTAGAAATGTAGTACATATCAATAATTTATTCTTCACCATATGAGCCAGGCCATCAGGCCATTTTATTCCAACACATTATTGCATTATCAAAATACTCTGTGGAAGTTGTCGTTGTTGACAACTGAGACTATTCCCTGGACTCCTTGTTGTATCAAGGCTTATGAGCACAGCATTACCAAGAAGTATTTTTTGACCCTAGTGCAGATCAGGGCTTCATCGCGGACAGAACTACTCAGAAGGAGTCCCTAAAACGTGAAGTTTCTGTGTCAAACAAATTTATTTAACATAGAAGTTAGTATGGGATAAATAAAGACACATTTTGAATTTTAGAAATTTAAGGAGCTTTTACAGCATGATGAAGAGTAGTTCCTCTGGTGTTCACAAGTATGTACACCTTATGTTATCAACAGGAGCCAAAATCAGTAGGTACCAATATTGATAGCTACTGATGCATACAGATATTGAAATTAGCATGGAAACCAGTAAGTGTGGATGTCTAACAATGCCTATTGATATGGATAGGTGTCAATACCTATTGATATCTGTCCCTGTCATTACCAATTGATAGGTATCAAAACTAATAGGTGTTGATTGTCTGTTGATGACTATTAATATCAAAATATATTGATATTGGTAGGCATTGATTCTTATTGATATAAAAATTAATATCAAAAATTATAGGTATTAGACAGTTATGCCTAGCAATACAGGTAGGTATTGATGAAAAAAGCTATCAATAATGGCTGGCATAGATGATTATCAACAAGTATTGATATTGATAGGTACTGATAGGTAGCCATACCCGTTGATACTGCTACTTGTTGATAGATATCTAAATACAAGGGTATTGATACTTATTCATTGTTTACAGTACCAGAAGGTACCAATGAGTACAAATGGCCACAAATATGAATAGATATTGTCGCTATTGATATTGATAAACTTCAATAGCTCACTGTTTTGAATCTTCTTGATAAATATTATCAAGGGGTATTGCTCTCAATATTCAATAGTGCATATTGAGATCCAAATCAATATCCAAAACAATAGACATGGATACCCATCACTATAGATAGATACCCAATTTAATAAGTATTGATGCCTATCAACAGGCATGGATATTTGGAGGTATCAATTTGTATCCAAACCAATAAATATCAAGGCCTATCATATTGATCAAAAAAGGGATCTATGTTGGTAGGTATCAATGCCTGTTGACAGAAAAATGTACCAATGCTTATTGAAAGGTATTAATATTATCAGTGACTAGTGATAGGTATTAATATCATAGATATAAATGTTGATAGATATTGATAGACATCTGTGCCCATTAATATAGGTATTGTTAAGTACTGCGGCCTTAATATTACCAACAAATATTGATGTCTGCTCCTATCAACAGATATCAATACCTACCAATAGATATTCAAATCCGTAGGCAGTATTAGTTATCAAGTCAACAGGCATTCCTGCCTATTGATATCAATATGCAGATCAAAAAGTATCAGTGCCTATCAAGATCTGTCTGTATCAATAGATACCAACATCTACAAATACAGATTGATAGTGATACCTATGGTGATCTCTTAAGATATAGCTACATACACCTATTTATATTGAGATATATACATACATTTTACATCTATAAATGCATATATAAACATGTATCAATATAGATATCAGTATTGATAGGTATAGGTACAGATCACTGTGTATTTACATTGACATATAGATGTACATAAATGCATATAAGACAGAGAAGGCAATACTTCCTCTCAATTGCTTTAGTTAGAGTTGACATGGGAGAAAGAAGGAGGGGATTCCTCTTTGCAATAACCAACATATGAGTTGCATAAAAAAGATGTGCGTGGCCTCCAAGCAAGTCTAAAAGATATTACTTTGCTTCAGCTTTTGTGTGATTAAATTCCTGATAGTATATCTTGTATTTCATATCTGTAGGAAAAATCATAAGCGTTTATATTTTTGAGAGACATCTTGGATTGTGGGAAGGAAACACAAAATTGAGGACAAATTTTTCTTTGTCCTTCCTCAAAAACATGATGCAATGGGGACTCCATTGTCAAGTGATAAATCATTCTATATGACAAATGCAAACTCAGTCAAGAAGTTCCATGGTATCAAGGATATAGAAGATATTTTAATTTTGTAGTTGCAGGAGACAAGTAAGTTGGCCAGATCATCAAAACTGTATGATTTCTAAGTTTATAAAACGAAATAATGGCTAAAAAAGTAAAGAATTTCTTGCACCCTGATATCTCAAAGAAATCAAATAGACTGGCAAGCACATGACACTCACAAATACTAACTTAAAAAATAGACCTGAGAAACTTGCTGTTTTGACATGAGTCTGGGGGCAGAAGGGGAGTGGAGGGTGTGGAATGAAGTGGGGAAAAGTGATCTAGATAATTGTGTACATATAAAAGGCCAAATCCTTAGGCCATAAACCAGGCACACACCCAATGATGTCAATGTGTTTGGCTTACAGGGGAAATAAAGCAACATTTTATTACATGCTAAGTGAGAATCTTTGCTTGACCAGAATGAGGGAAAAGTGCAAACAGGTGCTGGCTCAGCAGGAATGGAAACTCAAGAATAATAGCGGCTTTTCCTCAGGCTCATAAGCATCCTGAAAGACTACATTTCTGTCAGTACCTTAATAAAGAATTATCTTCTACCCAATCCTCCTGTGTCTGGGTTTGAGGCTATCTGCAGAAGCTTTTGATTGTGAAGCTGCTTAACATTATTTCTCCATCCCTGCCTTTGCTTGTGCACAAGCTGTTGCAAAAGCAACCCCCTTCAGTCAAGGAAGCTGGGGCCCCACTCTCCTCCAGCTTGTGGGGAAAGAAAGGAGTCATTATTGACACATGCAAGTGATTTGAGAAGAGACTGTCTACCCCGATAGAAAAAGACTTAGTTGTCTGGTGAATCAGGAAATGTCAGACTTTCTGAAAGGTTAATGGGAGGTTTTAGAAACACATTAAATCTAATCTTACAGCATGAATGCTGATGACTTTATGTTGAGATCCTAGAAATAAAAAGGGCAAGAAAGAATATTTTAGGTGAAAGTAAGTTTTGACTGGGGAGCCAGGAGAGAGCTTTATTGCAACATATTGCTGAATTTCTCCTTCCATATAGGGCTGGCAATCTGCCTGGTATCATATGCTAAAAAAGGATATACTACTAGACCATTTGAACTGAAAGCAAATTTTTTTATACTTGCTGAAGTTTAATTAAATGAGCGACCTGGTCAACTCTAGAAGTGAAAGAAATTAATTTCTTTCAGAGTCACCTACTCTAAATGGGCTGTGTAAAACTTCAGTCACTGCAGGGACTGGCAGGGGACTGTATAATGCTGTTAGCATAACCTTTCCAGTTCAGTCAGAATCATCCGTGCTTCCTCTGGTTTAGCTGAAGAATCATTAAATATGGAATTCATAAATGAACACACTTTGCATGCAACCTTTCCCCCTGCATCTTACAATCTCATAGGCATTAACAGAAATAAATGCATAGGACATGGGGGAACAAGCAATGGAAGTTGTTAGTTGGGTTTAGTTGCATAATTTGTGCAGTTTCGTACCATTAGATTTTTAAGCAATATTTCCTGTAGTATCTTCAGGTTTGAATTTTACTTTTAGGTCATTAGTCTTCTGTTTGTGACTTTCTTTCATTGCCTGTCTGCTTTGGGGAGATTTGCCTTTGCTAGTTGTTAGCAGGTTTTTACAACGTGGGCACAATTGGTTAATCCCATAATAGAAACCTGCTGTGTGGAGAGTGCTATTTTTACTGTACATACTGTATCTCATAGCACAAGGCATTTTTTAGAAGGCGATACAGCTGCCATTAAATCTATACATCTCAAGGAGGGCCATGAATAGCTGCTCCTTGTGTAAGGACGTGTCCCGTGGTTCTATTATCCCAGCCCAGGCTCTGAGTAACACTGCTCTTTAGCAGATCAATATCCTTACCTCTCCTTCTTTGAGTCTTTTTGCTTCTCTCACTACATCCATTGTTCCTGAAAAGAAATAGAGCCTGAGTCTCTGCTGACCTGTGGGTGCATGTGCCAAACTGAAATGCCAGCAGGAACATTGTGGGGCTCCCATCTTTCCAGGGAAGCCAGGGTGCCAAGGGAAGAGATAAGGTGCAGGGCACTGGTCCATGCTGCTGCAAAGCTGGTGTCTGAACAACCTCCAGGTTAAAATTAGCCACTGTGGCTTAGGGGTTTTACTGCTGTCCGAGTAAGCAGCCAAACACCCTGGATGAGTCTGCAGGTTATGGTTGAGCCTCACTGTAGCACAGGTTGCCTGGCAGGATGTCTGTGCTGCAGCCTCTCTCTTCACAGCCCAGAGAAAGATGTGTCCTGGTTCTCCCCCGTCCTTTTTCAGTAGCTCCTACCACAGGGGCATGTTGGGAACATGCTGTGTGCACAAGTGTGCGTGAAACGTGTGGGGTGGGGGGGGCAACAACACGTGCTCGTCAGGTTGCTCATTTGGTGCAAAATCTGTCCATGTAGCTCTGCCAAACGCAAGGGTTTCTACCTCGCATTTTCAGAGCCACTCAGATCTTAGCCCCGCTGAGGTGCAGGGGTTTAGCTACTACTGCTCTTCTCCCAACACAACATAATTGCAATCAGATTAAACAAAACATGAGAAAATGTGCCTATGGACTAGATTTAAAAACGTCTGGTCTGTTCCCACGTCAGTTTGACGAATGTTAGGCTTTAGTCTGTATGTTACTTTTAAGATTAAAGAGGAAAAAGCATACAACAGTGGTCTTGAGCAAGAGCTACGTTTGTTAATATATCCTGAAAAATGTACTTTTTTTAAAGACTGGATATTTATATCAAAGTATAATCTCTCGGTAGCAAACATCCAAGTATCATTCACCTACAAAAACCTTGGCACATCTGTGCATTTATCAAGTCATAAAAAAATCCTTAAGGGGGCTGTCATGTTTCCCATGAATCATCCCAACCTGCATGCACCTCAATCTGAACCCTCTGGGAGAAGGCTAAGGCGACTACTGCTGATTTATGGAGGCAGACAGCTTGGAGTCCCTGCCAGGGAGTAAGTAAATTGTGGTGACTGTGTGATAAAAGGGATAAAGCACAGTCATTTTCAAATGCTCATTCATGCAACTCTTCTAGAAGAGATCTGCAGAAAGTAATGATGAGGTTTCTATTCATTCCTACTGACCTACACTTCTACTGAAAGATATTCCAAGGTTCCTAAGCACATGAAGTCTGAAAACACCTTCAACTCTGCCTGGGTCATAGGGTTGTGCCCAGAAGTTTTCTGTGTTAGTGCCACAAGGAAGACCAAAAGGTTTCTATACTCACACACTCACACACATACAATGCAGTTACTTCATTAGGATTAAAAACCAGAAACCAGGAAAATGTAAATGAACTCAAAATTAGTGGCAAGCACTGAAAATTGATTTCTCTTTCGAAGATTTGTCCCTGATGTTCCCCCTGGGTGCTGCACACTTTGGTAGTGGGTTGCTGCGCCTAGGTGTGGCAAGGCAGCAAATTTAATAATTGATTAATTAATTACTAATACAATATTAATACAAAATTACCACCTAGCTGTATCCACTGGGACCACTAGCAATTCTATGTTTCATGCATTACTGACTCAGTGCATGTCGGTATATTTTGTTCAGCATTCTCTGTAGTAACAAAATTATTTCTTCTTTTGAGTTGATATCCAAAACTATTTACAGAATAGATTGTAATTAAATTCAGACAGGTAATTGGATTCAATGTGTTGTATGTCCACTAACTAATGCCACCGCCTCCCCACTCCAAGTATATAGGTGTAAGTATATTTAGGTATGTGTCCCTCGTGTGCCTCCCTAGACATACGTATGTGTGTGTTTGCCTGTGCATGGCAAATACTGTACATGCACTAAACCTTCTTTGGTAATTATAAGTCAGAGTTCAATATGACACCTACGACTGTAAAAGCTGCACTCAGTGAATAAAGTCATGAAAATCTTATAATAATGCCAACTTTCCAAAGATAGCCTGAGAAACTAGAAAAGTAGATGATTGGGAGCATGAAAATTCTCAGTTATACTGGGGACTCCCTGTGCCTAATTTAAACCCCACTATTTTGTCATAAAATCATAATCTTTTAAAATCTGATTCTTTAAAAGCAATAATTATTCAATAAAAACTGAGGAAGTTTTCAACACTAGAATTATGTCTGCATTTTTTATATTGATGCATGCGGGGGTTTTCCCAGAAAGAAATGTGTTTGCCAGCTGAGTTGTCTCAAATCTCTCCATGTGTAATCTGTGGCCTTGAAATATTTGTTCAAGTAGTTGGAGGATAGCGAATATAATCATTTAAAAATATAAAAGAAGTCAGTTAGCAAGCAGGCCTGGGTCTGTTCCTGCAATCTGAGCTACACTACTGCCACTGTACTTTTTTCTCCATACATTGCAAATCCTGTTTCCAAACTGTCCTATCACTTAGTCATTATTTACATGTTAAAGTCTATTCAGACAGTATTCCTACTGTAACTCTTAGGTAGAGTCATAAAGGAAGATGAGGTGACAGTATTTCACAGCGGATCAAGTTGGCTTTTTTTTGTCATCAATGGATTTTGATTTAGCCTCCCCTAACATTAAAACAAAGATTTAGTTTCATTTTGGAGGGATGGGGAGATATTCAGTTGGGTGGTAATGTGTGAGCAGATTTTCCCTCCCCCTTTTTATACTGTTATTACTTTCCAGTATCTCCAGACTGCACAATATTCCTTGAAAGCAAACACTTTATGCAAAGCAGCTGTCTAAGGAAGTTACTTTTACTTTTTCTTGCAGGGTGGCCTATTGAACATGATTAACTTGACTCTGATGGAAAGAGAAAAATAACCTGGAAACATCTGGCAAATTGCAAGGCAATGCCTAACATTTTCTTCCTTGTAGGATTTAATTCAGAAACGTACTTAATGGGTCCCCATTTACGCAAAGCACTAAAGGTTTTGATGCAGTGGTTTGGGGGATTTGGGTTTGGTTTCTCTCACCCCACTAGCTGCAGTTCTGTAATATTTTATCTCATACCCCTGAATCCATTAGAAAAAATGTGCAATTACAAGGTGGGCATGGTGCTGTGTTGAAAAGGTGTTTACTGTTCCAGGCTGGTTTGTTGTGCTTTGTATGCATGTTTGAGTCTTGAAATATGTGAAAATTAATTTCCTGTGTTCCATGTGGCTAAAATGACAGTTGAAAGGTAATTTAATGACACAAACAAATAAAAATGGTCAAATGAATTTTAAAAAGTTAAAGGAACTTTAGGAAAATTTTTAGAGGATTTCATTCAATTCACTGGGTAAAAAATAAATTTTTTTTGTGAAGTGTCATGTGTGAAAAGTCATTCTTGCTTTATTTTTTTTTACATTTTTGAAACACTGTTTTTCAAAAAAAAACAGAGAGAAAATCATTGTGTCCCTTTTATACGTGTATTTTTTTTCAGACATTTTGTCACATAAACCGTGGAAAGAATGTACTCCACAGAATTAAGTATTTCGTATTCACTGTCTCTTAGAAATAATTTCTCTAGTGGTGTTATTTTGTGGAAAAAGAACATAGAAAATGGGAGCAATGCAAAACCACTGCAAACAAGTTTCAGCTTTGTCTTCTTTACAGAGACTTTTTCAAAATTTCATACAGGACCATTAAAGAAGTTTCTAAAAAGCAAATAAAAAGTCTTCCACAATTGTGTGAAAGACACATTATTTTCTCAGTGGACAAAAATTCAACACCCCCCCAC
>VZRS01015047.1:451066-589841 GCA_013398055.1 Ifrita kowaldi
CCCCAATTAGGTTGACCTGATGTGAAACATTTTTGTTCCGGCTTATCTAACTAGTAAATTTTAGACTTTTATAAAAAGATCTCATATTCAAAACGAATTTTAAAATGAAAGTTCACTGTGATCTGAATATCTGGTAACAAAACAGTTCACATTACCTAAATTTCATTTCATGATACAATATCTGTTCTAATCTAGCAAGCAGCAAAATAAGCCCATATGTGGATGTCTTTGGCAAAAATTTGTGAAAACAAAGGTTTCAGCTCTCATTCCATTTACAGTCCCCAAAAGAGAAGAAATGTGTAGCTTTCTGGGTTGCTATGATCTACACAGGTCCTACAGGCAACACATTTTTAAGGCACATTTCTTCTCCTCCATCAGTAGGTTAAAGGTAGCACCCAGAAGCATGTCCATGGATTTGTGGCCCTTGTGATATGCACAAACCCCTCCTCTATAGCTGGAGCTGCGGTGTTAAAGCTGCATGATGTTTTCCTGCTTTAAACACAGAGTTTTATTAGAATCTACCAAAAAAGTACCTTTGCACGTCTACTGGCTTTCCTCCAGGGGCTTCATTTGTGCTCTTCTGAATGCCTTGGAGGACTAAAGGGTATGTGACCACTTCTTCGACATGTGCCACAACTCCAATTTGCAGCGCTCTGAGCCATTTGCAGGAAGTCCGTTTTACTCCCTCCGCATTTTCAGACACTGCATGAATTTTTAGCAAGATTACAGGCATATGATCTCCAGATGCACTCTGTAGTTGCTCACACTCTGTACAGAACAGAAGCAAGAATATCAGCAGCACAAAATATCAGAGAATTTGTGTCAGCTTCTGATAAGGCATCAGACTGAAGTGAGGGTTGAACTGACAGTGCAGAGTCACTTCCATTATTTAGCCTGAAGTTGCTGAATGGCTTTCCCTAAGCCTCTAACCCAACAAAACTTGATTTCAAAAAACATTTTTTGCTTTCTAATCTAACTTTTCATCTTGATTGAAGTAACAAGTAGGCCTTTCCAGATCAAGGACCCTAATTGTAGCATTCCTTCCCTAGGGGTATCTGTAATACTGATTTTATGGCTGTGTTGAATGAGAGGCCTTTTTGTCCACATCTGTGACTTCTCTCTCCTTAACCCCTTCTTGGCATCCTTTTCTTAGTTTTGCTTAGGATTTTTGTTCGCTAATATCCTCATTTCACTAGTTTATTTGTATTTTTTTTTTCTTTTTTGTTTTACTCTATTTTACAAGGAATCCAAACATTTTTAATGGCAGATGCTTTTTGGAGGATTTACGTAAGTTGAGCAAATACATGCTATCCTCTGCTCTTGAGTTCTCTGAATTTTATCTGTCCTTCAAGCAGTAAACTGCTCACCGCTTTCTTAAAGATGAAAATGTGATCCTTCCTATGTTTGTCAACCTGTGTCCATTATTAAATTAAGTAGTTATAGGTAGCTAGGCAAAAAATTTATGGAATTTGTGAATCATGGGACATGCGAATTACATTTGAGAAAAGCTGTATGAGGAATTTCTGACAGGATACATTAGATAACAGTCCATTTTGAAATATTCAGGTCAAGTGACTGAAGACTGCTAGGGATGCAGCAGGAATGGAAACATTTTAAGTCACAATCTTTCCGCTGTTTAAGTGCTGACATCTAGCTTGGTGCTACAGAGAAAGTCCTAGCCTCAAGCAACAGATACCCTTGAATTAGGCCAAAAGGGTCTACACAATTCATATCAAATTACTAGGGCTCTCTCACAGTATAGATCAGAAATGACTTTTATATGTAGCCAGTTGTTTATATGTTTGTCTAGTGTAAGAAAATGGAGAGCACAGCCAGCAGCCAGCAGTGGCCATGAGAACAGAGATGTGGTAAAAGCCTGTGTGAAGGAGTACTTCTGCCCTGGCTGAGTTTCACTCACTGTTCAGGAAGGAGGCAAATTTAGTCCAGTGCCTGTGTCTGGGTCACAGTAAGGGTAGAGGACACATGCAGCATCACTGTACCCGAGCCACATGAACCCTAGCAGCATTTTCTAGATTTCCTAGAGGCGTAACCCAGACCTAGGGGCACGCCTTCTCCTTGCTGAGGTGCAACTACAGATTTCAGCCCTTCTTGCATGAACTGGATATGTAGTGCTGAGTATGTTCACTTTTGCTCATATACATAACAAAAAATAATTTTGTTTGGGCTTTAAAGTAGTTTTAAGAATAAAATAAAATGTTTGCAGAACTGACTTGATAGTCTTTTTAAACTCTCCACTTATTTGAAATCTTTACTAGCGTGCAAAGGGTAAGCAACACTTCTTTCCCAATGTTTTCCCTGTCTCAAATGGCATTGCAATTTAGACAATAACATGTGTATCACATGATTAATGAAGCTGTGCACTGAGGACAGGACATCTGTGGGATCACAAAGAGCTGCTTTGTGTACATGTCACTGCATGTTCAAGAAACTCCACAAATTGATAATTTGTTAAATTAATTGACTTTCTCTGTGTAATGTTAATGTAACCTTCAGTTTGAAAAGTGCACAGATTTTTAGCAAGGAAAACAGGCAGGTAGTCAAATCCCCAGAGAGTTACTTAGGTTTGCAGCTCACCACTTTGTCCTTTACCAAGGATATTAATATTTCTCAGGAGTTCTTAAATGAAACTCATCTTGAAAAAAAAAATTCAATTCTTTAGGCCATTTACAGCTGAGCATAATACAGAAAATATCTAGCATAAGTGTCACAGCAGAATGATATCTGTTCCGTAAGGACGTACACATAAATTGGGAACAGTCCAGACAAGAGTGTTTTCTCTGATACAGTCACTGAGAGACACAGAAAAAATATAATTCTTAATTCAGTGATTTCTGAAGAAAATTGGAATTTATCTTTGCTAGTATCTCTGAGCCATTGAACTAGAACAAGAAAAGTTGTTGTAGACTTGAGCATACCTGGCAGGGTTTTGACCCTTAGCACTAACTAAAAGAGGAGTGGAGGTCCTGTCCTAAAAGAGCGGTAAAGAACTTTTTACATACAAGATAAGTCAAGTGAGATAAGGCTGACAAGTTGCCATGACTGTAGAGGTTCTACCCATTTTACACCAAAGGGAAGGAATTACTCTGCAGAGTGAGAAGAGAAGGATCCCTCTAATGAAGGAAAACAGGGAGACTATTACTCCAAGTTGAGACTGAAGGGAAGATTCCAAGTTGAGACAGAAGGGAAGGTAGTGCCCCTGACTAGTGACTAACCTGACTTAGTGCTCTCTTGCAAAGCTCTAAAGGGTCAGAGCTCTTACCTTCTTGTCACCACATCTAAGTTGAAGCTTTAAGTTAGTGCCTATACACTGGCCTAAAGCCACACTAAATAGGAAAATGTGCTTTTCTATTTGAATCGGGGGAAATTATGGCATTCAGCAGTTCCAGTGGTTGCTCATATTTGATAACTGGGACTCTGGTGATATATAGATATAGATATATAGAGATATATATATATATATATCTTAATTCAAACAGGAGTGCATTTTTAATAAATTCCTGAGAAGAAGAAAGTAACAGAGTGGTGGTTTAGTGTAGACTGAAAGCTTTCAAGCTTTCTTTGCTTGAGGCGTGGGGATGGAGTCAGAATTACAGCATTAGGACTCAGACTCGTTTGGCTCTGAGTACCTCAGAGCACTTCTGTCACTGCATAATGATGGCTACCTAAATCTCTTTTTCACTCATTTGGTCAGGGAGATACATAATTGCACTTTAACATTTTAGTTATCATAACTAATTAATGTAACAGTAGAATTTAGGAGAATGGGGATTATTATCTATTGCTTTTAAAGGATGATACACGATAGTTACTCACTGGGGGAAGAATCAATGAAAAACAATTTTCCTTGCAGTAGATGCAATCCTCTTCTTGCACGCACTCAAAATCCAAAGATTAATCCCTGCTTCAATCCATCAGTGCCACAGGCACATCACTAGCTCTCTCTGTGAAACCAGTTATAGGTGCAGAGAATTCCCAGTGGGTAGAATCTATTAATTTTGTATTTGCCTATTAAAAAAGAGTAAAATATAAAGTGTAGCATCTTCTGGTTTGCAGCCCAGGATGGGCTCCATTTGGAGGAATTTCTTTAACGCATAGCCAGGACTGAGTTTTAATGGATGTCATCAACACACTTGATCTTTTCAAACATGGTAGATGCATGAAAATGTTATAAGTCTTGGAGAACTGATGAAAAAAACATTCAAACCTCATTCCATTTCAGCAAGGCCTAACTTCAGGGCATGTAGTTAGGATCATGTTTGACCTTGACACTTCATCTCTGCAACCACTGCAGGCCCGCAGACCACACTCCTATACAGAGCCATACAAAGCCACCAGAAAATACATCTGGTTTCCCTAAGAATCTCAATATTTAGTAAGTTCTTACCTTGAGCACTGAAACATATGTATGATATACAGAAAATCTGAAAACAGCTACAGTGGGAGAATCATGAGGCCACACTGATACACTGCACACTGAAACAAAAAGTGTGTTACCTAATGAAAATGTGCACTTCACATAAAAACCAGCAGGATATATTGAAATATTTATAAAGCTGCCACATATCTGGTGCATTATATTCTGGAATCCACTGTGTACCTGAATGTCTTTGTCAAAATAGTTCAATATACAAGGAATACAATGCAATATAGCTTGCATCCTTTACAGTGAGATGAAGCTTGTATATGGTGGAGGTGTAACACTCAGCAGTCAATTATCATTCCAAATCTCTCTTCCACATTTCCTCCTGTGCTGAGACATTGCAAGTTACTTGACAACTTTTCAGAGTACTTCTGTTTTCCATCTAAGTCTGTTGGTAATATTTTAAGAATTAAAATTTACTGTAAATAAAAACAAAACAGAGGTTATTATTTGTTACTGTTGCACATGTAGGAAAACATTTCCTTCACCTCTGAAAGAGTTTCATAGGTTTTAATACACTGAAGCTGGAACTTTCATTCTAAAAGCAGAGCCAAGTAGATGAAACTAAAGAAATAAAAATCCCGGAAAGTCAGCAGTTTTTAAAATAACTGGGGTAATTTGACAGCTAAACTAAATTAGGAAGAGGACTGGTGGCTAGATTGTGTCCAGATTAGATCCTACTAAATTGCCTCCTGGTGAGTAGCTAGGGTCAATAACCACTTCTTAACATCTTGGTCAAACATCTTGTGGGCAAATCAAAAAACACTAGGACAAAACTGTAATTGTCCATGACTCAACTAACATAATGAGAAACAACAGAAGTGAGTGCATTCTACATTTTATTGATGTTGAAACAGTTTCCCAAATTGTTTTGGAAAGAGTAAACACATTTTTCAAAGTGATTTGATAACAACTTCTGCACTAGCAATGTAATGACAGCAGTTGCAGAAAAGAAAAAGTAAAAAGAAAAAAAAAAAAGAAACTTCCCTGAAAAATAAACATTCATTGAAAATCTATCACGGCATCAATTCATGGAAACCAAATTCATCACCAAAGATAGAATTTATATGGAATGTGTATGTTCAGATAATATGTGATAGAATTCTAGAATTCCCGCATCCTTTTTATCTTTCTCCTATAAAAATTAATTAATTTTATAAAGATTTTTAGATATGCTGAGGAGCTGTCTCTTTTCTCACTTAAACAAGGACCTCATATTATGGTGTTTTTATCTACAAAAGACCCACTTCTCTTTCTATGCAGTGAGATAACTAAGCATTTTTTTTGCATAAATTAGAAAGAGGATTCTTTTCAGTTAGCTATAATGTGGTGGCTACGAGCTATTTAAACATTTTGTCTTGTTTGATATGCTTTCATTGTTAACTAGCACAATCAGGTTTTTTAGTGAATTGAATGGAAGAGAAAAGGGAAATCTTCATTGCTTGTCAGAAAAGCTGAACAGCAAGCATTATTGTCAAAAAAAGAAGCACTTTTGATAAGATTTGTTTGTGCATGGTAGAAGAAGTACATTTCAGAGACAGGCATAGAATGAACCTTGTTTCTCAGAGGTTTTTCTTAGAGATCAGCACATGATTTGGGGCAACTGGGCGAAGTGCAGAAAAGCTGGGATGGGCTTGGGCTCAAATGAGAATGACAGACCGTGGGTGACATAAGTAAGATGAGTGATACAGCACATTTTAGTGGAAGCTGGTAAACTTCCAGATGTAATGAGTGCATTTATGTATGTCATATTCTACAGAACACAATGCAGAGAGTTCAGGGAAGTAGTGTTAATATTTCAGTGCACATCTTTTTATATGAAATATACATCTTGTGTATGCAAAGGACATTTTCAGGAGCCCACAGAATTCTAAGACCAAGATATAAGTGTCTCAGAATTAAGCCTGAATATTTCATTACATCATAAATATAATATGTTTCAGTATATAATGGAAGACAGATAACTAAATATTTGATTTTATGCCAGTCATAGCGAGCCTTCATATGAAGAGCTGTTTTCATCATCGTGACCCAATTGCGAGTGCCATGAAACATTCGACAATAATGTCAAGATTCAGTAAGAGGTGGCTATGTTAGTGCTGGATATTGTAGCGATGTGGCAATATCTCTGTCACAGTCTACATCCAACCTTTATTATCATAAAAAATGCCCTGCTGCTTCCAAAGTAACTGACAGTGGTTTTCTGAAAGCTTTCCATGTTGAAGTTTACCGAGTATGTCAAGGTCCCTTTCCACCTCCGATTACTGATCTGGCTGTTCTGTGCACTGCTAGCTCTCCTTTTCATTCATTCCCTCACTTTAAATGGAAAATACCCTGTCTTCCCCTAGCAATCAGCTACATAAGTCACCAGGTGTCTTGAGACCACTTGGTATTCATAGGCTAGTACTTGTTCCAGCTCAAAACACAGCTAGCTTTGTATTTATGGCACTCCAGCAAATGCAACCTTTAAAAAAAGAAACAGCTTTGAAATATAAAGTTCATGTGGCTACGCATATTTTCTTCAGATGGAGAGGTATTTATGCACAGGGCACTAGTTCAGCTACAGTAGAAATAAAGACAATGGTTTGGTTTATTTACCCTGTGTGTCTACAGTGATTTCATCAGTAATGCATTATTTGATTCTATCCCCTCCTCATTCTTTGATTACAGTGCAAGGTTACACCAGTGAAACTATTTCACACTTTTTTTTTTGTGTCTGTTTGGCATCTTCTGCAAGTCTCAAGCTACTTCAGGTGAAGGGAGAGACAAAAGATTGCTACCTAAATCTTTGTGGAACAGCCACTCATGTCTTGATTATGCAAACATAAAGCCACAACTATTTTGCGACGTATCTTTAGATATCTTCTTTCAGAGAAAAACTAGGGCAAAAGCAATGCAAATCAAAATAAGATTGGACCAGAAGGATAGTAGACAGTGGAGTCAGACAGCAGCTTGCCTGCTCTTAGATCCTCAACATTTAGGACTGACAGAGAACAATCTTTTTTCAGTAACTTGTGTTAAGAGGACATTGTTCTACCTAATGTCTTTCTGCAAGCGCAAGGAAGCCGAGTTTCAGTTTTGCAGTGTCTATGCCGGTCCTTCTGGTTCCCTTGTTCCTTTTCTGCTCCTTTTTCTTCACCCATTTTTCCTTTCTCCTTGATCACAATCATCCTCCCCTGATTGCTGTGTACATTTGTGACCCCAGTCTTGATAAACCTGTTTCTTTTCCAGCACCTTACAACTTCAAAGTGAGAAAGAACACTCTAAGTCATTTGGCAGGGCACTAACCCTTTAGAGAAGAAAATCATTAAAGTACAGAAATGGAACTCCAATTTTGCAGACCAATGCATGCTTCAGCCCAGGCTTTGCAGAAGAATGTCCCATGGGAAAGTCCTATCCCACAGCGGAGGAAACCCTGCTGTGCCTGACTTTCAGGTCCTGGTCTCAGAGAAGTGTTTGCAAGTTCTTTGTGAAATCTGGTGTTAGGAGAAAATGTTGAACTGTTAGATCATTCCAAATGCTTACAGCCAAAGGCAAACAGCAGCAAACCCACCAAACTGCAGAATATATGCTTCATGCAAGTCCAGAGGATACCTGATAGGATGTAATTTCTTGGCTAAACAGTACAAGATTATTACAAATCTAGGATCATAAACCAGGCTGCTTTACTTGTCCTTTAAGCTAGAAATGGTGTGGGGAAAGAGCTGCCGTGGGTCAGGATTTCCTCTTGTGTGTTAGTTTTTATACCTACAAGAGCCACAGATGAAAAATAGTGATAAAATTTGAGAAGTTTTAAGGGTCCTTCCTGAGTGAGAGCAGCTTTCCTGAATAAATAGGCATAGTCAGGGACACTAATGTGCCTGCACACCTACACATTGTGAGTCTGATATGATGAGTGTTCATAGAGTTCAGTTGTTCTTCCCTTATATCAGTGGAAAGCTGAATTATTTGCAGTATGGTTTAGAGCCATTGTGTTCAATCCTCACTCAGGAAGGTTAGGTTCGTAGTTTTGCTGGAGAAGATTAATCTCCTCAGAAGCTGCAGCCCAGGTGATATGCTCTGTGCACACTTCAGTGAGAACACAGCTCATCTGTACTGCCCTGCTGCTCTCCATGAAGCTCTTTACCTGGGAAAAATTAAAGATAGGCTTAGGTAGATGTGGGTGTTTTTGTCTAGTGATGCTTTAGACCTGAAAAGCATGAGACAGCAAATACATGATATAAAACACAGGAACACAATAAAAAAAGAAGCTGTACAAAATATAATTAAACATCAGTTCACAAAGGTGGGATGAAAGAAAGACAAGGGCCTTAACATCAGCCCCCAGAAACCCCACATTTAAAGGGAGCAAATGCTCAGCATTGGCTGTATCTTATGTCTTTCTTAGACAAGAAACAAACAGAGAAAATAGGAGTAGCTGCAGTCAAATAACTTTTTAAAATAAATTGTGCTCTGTTCACAAAGGTTTGAAAGCACAGTCAGGTCCCTTGACATTTTGGATATGGTTGTTTCAGGAGGATTAGCAGAATGTAATTTTGTGCTAAGTGGCCCTGGCTAAATTGGGCTTGCCATTACTTTGGTCTTTCAGTACCAGCTACATGTGCCAATTACAAAACTCACTGTAGCTCCCAGCAATGTATTGTAGACAATTAAAACACTAAGCAAAAATTTGTGGGTTTGTAATTTTCCTGTGGAAGCTGCTGTAAGAGGAAATGTAGCCAGCCAGACCTTCGGCATAGACACATAGAATCATGGAACAATAGAACAATTTAGGATGGAAAGGACCTTTGAAATCATTGAATCCAACCATTAACCCAACACTGTCAAGTCCACCACTAAACCACGTCCCTAATTGCCACACCAATGGGTCTTTCAAATACCTCCAGGGATGGTCACTCAACCACTTCCCTGGGCAGCCTGTTCCACTACTTGACAACCCTGCTGGTGAAGAAATTTTTCCTAAAATTTTAACCTTTCCTGGCACAACTTGTGGCCATTTCCTCTTGTTCTATTTCTTGACATTTGGGAAAAGAGACTGACCCCTTCCTGGCCACACCCTCCTTTCAGGCAACTGTAGAGAGCAATGAGGACTCCCTCAAGTCTCCTTTTCTCCAGGCTAAATGACCCCAGCTCCCTCAGCCATTCCTCATCAGACTCATGCTCCAGACCCTTCACCAGCTCCATGGCCCTTCTCTGGACACGCTCCAGCCCCTCAATGTCGATCTTGTAGTGGGAGTCCCAAAACTGGACACAGCACTCAAGGTGTATTCTCACCAGTGCTGAGTACTGAGGGACAATCACTGCCCTGGTCCTGCTGGCCACACNTTTAACCTTTCCTGGCACAACTTGTGGCCATTTCCTCTTGTTCTATTTCTTGACATTTGGGAAAAGAGACTGACCCCTTCCTGGCCACACCCTCCTTTCAGGCAACTGTAGAGAGCAATGAGGACTCCCTCAAGTCTCCTTTTCTCCAGGCTAAATGACCCCAGCTCCCTCAGCCATTCCTCATCAGACTCATGCTCCAGACCCTTCACCAGCTCCATGGCCCTTCTCTGGACACGCTCCAGCCCCTCAATGTCGATCTTGTAGTGGGAGTCCCAAAACTGGACACAGCACTCAAGGTGTATTCTCACCAGTGCTGAGTACTGAGGGACAATCACTGCCCTGGTCCTGCTGGCCACACTATTGCTGATGCAGGCCAGGATGTCATTGGCCTTCTTGGCCACCTGGGCATACACTGGCACCTGTTCAGCTGCTTTCTAACAACACCCCCAGATCCTTTTTCACTGAGTAGTTTTCCAGCCACTCTGCTCACAGCCTGTAATACCCCTTGGGGTTGTCGTAACCCTAGTGCAGGACACGGCACTTGGCCTTGTCGAACCTCATGCAACTGGCCTCAGCCCACTGATCCAGCCTGTCCACATTCCTCCACCAGATCAACACCCCTGCCCAACTTGGTGTTGTCTGTGAACTGAGGGTGCTCTTGATCCCCTCATCCATGAAGATATTAAACAGGACTGGCTTCAGTACTCAACCTTGGGAAACACCACTTGTGACCAGCCGGCAGCTGGATTTAACTCCATTCCACACTACACTCTGGGCCTGGCCATCCAGCCATTTTTTCCACACATTAGAGTACACCCATCCACACCATAGGAAGCCAGTTTCTCCAGAAGAACACTGTGGGAGACAATGTCATAGGCTTTACCAAATTCTAGGTAGACAATATCCAGTCTTTTTTTCACCCACTAAGCCATAGAAGGAGATCAAGTCACAGAAGTAGATTAGGTGAATGTCATGGTTTAACCCCAGCCAGCAGCCAAGCCCCATAGAGCTGCTCACCCACTCTCCCACCAGAGGGATCTGGTAGAGAATTGGAAGGGAAAAGGCAAGGAAACTAGTGGGTTGAGATAAAGACAGTTTAATAGGAAAAGCAAAAGCCTTGCACAACAGAAAAGAAAAACAAAGAATTCATTCACTATTTCCCACGGGCAGGCCGGTATTCAGCCATCCCCAGGAGAACAGGCCCCCATCATGGGTAATGGTTACTTGGGACGACAAATGCCATCACTCCAAGTGTCCTCCCTTTCCTCCTTCTTCCCCCACTTTATATACTGAGCATGATGTCATGTGGTCTGGGATATCCCACTGGTCAGCTGGGGTCACATGTCCTGGCTGTGTCTCCTCCCAACCTCCCAAGCACCCCCACATTCCTTGTCAGCGTGGCAGTATGGAGAGCAGCAAAGGCCTTGGCTCTTTGTAAGACCTGCACAACAATAACAAAAATATCTCTACATTATCAACAATATTATCTATCAATTTGTTCACAACAAATCCAAAAGACAACCCCATACCAGCTACAGTGAAAAAAATTAACCCTACCCTAGCCAAAACAAGCACATCTGGTCAAGCAGGACCATGCTGGCTGGGCCTCATCCCTTGGCTGTCGGGGAAGTGCTGTCTGGTAGCACTCAAGATGATCTGCTCCATGACCTTCCCTGTCATCAAGGTCAGGCTGACAGGGCTATAGCTCTCTGGATCCTCCTTAGGGCCCTTCCTGTAGATAGCAGGTCTGCTGATAAATGATGGAAAGTGAGCACTCTGGGCAACTCCCTCAGTAGCCTTGGGTGAATCCCATCTGGCCACATAGATTTGAGTATGTCTAAGTGGTGTAGCAGGTCACTGAGCATTTACCATTGGATTTGGGGGCTTCATTCTGCTCCGTCTTCCTGTGTTCCAGCTCAGGGGACTGGTTACCCAGAGAACAACTGGTCTCTATATTAAATTCTGAGGCAAAGAAGGCATTAAGTGCCTCGGCCTTTTCCTCATCCCCATTTTTCTCTGCATCCAGTAAAGGATGAAGATTCTCCTTAGCCTTCTTTTTGTGCCTGAGGTATTTATAGAAACATATTTTATAGTCTTTTATGACAGCAGTGAGGTTAAGTTCTAGTTGGGCTTTGGACCTTTTAATTTTCCATCTTCATAACCTCACAACATCCTCGTAGTCCTCCTTAGTGGCCTGACCCTTCTTCCAAAAGTCATAATCTTTCCTTTTTTCTCCTGAGTTCCAGACAAAGCTCTCTGTTCAGTCAGGCAGGTCTTTTTCCCCTCTGGCTCAACTTTTGGCCTATGGGGACAGCCTGCTCCTGTGCCTTTAGGGTTTCCTTCTCGAAGAATGTCCGGCCTTCCTGGACTCCTTTGCCCAGAAGGACTGCCTCCCAAGGGACTCTCTCAACCAGTCTCCTAAACAGGCCAAAGTCTGCCCTCTGGACATCAAAGCAGACTGGAGTTTTTAACCTTTATCCATGAACAGATCAATAGGCTCTAGCCTGGACTGGCACTTCACTCCTCTGCAGGACATGAGAAACACAGGCTCCACTCCCTGGGACATAGGTCAACACTGCCACAAAAAAGGATGAGCACGAGTTTCTCTCTCATCCACATTTGGGCAGCTGACTATGGCCTGAAATGATGAGGTCAGGTTAAACAAGCAGAGCTAGCAGAGGCTTAGCACAATTTCCCAAAGCACTATATATTTATTTGTGTCTGAGTATGAATACACAAGGCTAACTTTAGTTCCTGTTTTTGAAAATGTTGGCCCTAATCTACATAGACCATCATTTATTCCCTGCCCTGCCCCCTCCACTCCCTCCCATTTTTTAACAGATGGAAATTTCATTTTCCAGAGCTAGTTTTTTCCAGGTGGATTGCCTCCAAACTATAAAAGCGAATTTCTCACAATCATCTATGGACAGAATTAAAAACAGGACTTTAAATGAATTCGAATTTGTTGTCAGAAAATTCCAGTTACATGCATTTAGCTTTTTTGTTGTTGTTATTCAGAAAGTTCAGCAAAAAAATATGGAGAAACAGTTGCCCCACTCCAGCTTTGCCCCTCTTGCATAAGAAGTTAGTCCTTAATTATAGCACAGATCACAGGCTACACCTCCAAAAGTTCAGCTACCCATTCTAATAACTTTCAAGCCAAAATCATGTTCAGAAAAAAGTTGCTTAGGCACAGCCCTGTAATTCATTCTGCCGGGTACAGACACCTGCAGAGTCACCAGAAGATTACTCCTAATGCAAATAATCCAGCCCGTGGCATGGAGTACATCACAGAGATTTAGTTACCACCGTCGGTGGGGAAACCAGAGATCTGTGGCCAGAAATATCACACAGATGGGCCTGTTTGAAAATCCGCTGCATCCTGGGCTTTCAAACCTTAAAAACAGATGAAGTGATTCCAGCATGACCCCTGCTGTGATATAATGGATCCTGTCTGTGCGTGCAGTGTTTGTCATGATTTACCTCTTGCAATTCCTGGCTTGTGAAACAGACGGCAATTCTGAAAATGAATTACTATTGATTAGACATCCTGCGCTATTGAGTTCTAGGCAATTTTATGAATTTATTTATTTGAATAAAAGCTTTTAATGACCCCACTAATTTCAAATGGCTGTAGCAAAACAGCGATTCTTCTTTTCCTTTTTCCTGTTTGCCAATGGCAGATACATAGTTTTAGGCCCTGTTTATGCCAGCTATGACTTGTCACCCTTACATAGACAGAACTACCTGATTAAAATGACAGCACGGGTTTCAGGGGAAGCAGGAGACATCCTCTCCGGAGGACACAGTCTGCACTCAGAGCGCAGGGGGAGCTCTTGCCTTTCTGTGGCAGGTGGAAGGGGGGTCGAGCCCCAGTCCCAGAGCATCGCTGGGGCAGAGCATCCCTCGGGCAGAGCATCCCTCCTTCTGCTGAGCACAGCAGCAGCAGGCTGCAAATAAAGGACTACCGACAATACAGCTGGGGGCTGGGCCCCTTAATTACACCTCACACCCTCCTGCCAAAAAGAATGTTCTGCTGAGAAAGGAGAGGATTAGGTGCTGCTCCACTAAAGATGGGATTGTATGGAAACGGGTGAAGATCCTAAATAGGCAGCCTAGGGTTTGGAATGGGCTGTGATTTAAAGTCTAAATCTTGCCAATGTCTTATTAGGTATATCTGCTTACTGTAGAAATAAACACTGTGGTAAGATGTAATCTGGCACTGAGTTGTGCTTTGATGGAAACAAATGACAAAATGCTCTGAGGAATCAGGCTCTCCATGCTGTCTTTAAAAGCCTAGGAGACCTCTGCAAAGGTGTTTCCAGAGCATGTATATAAATGGTCTTTTTAGAGGGATTTATAGGGATTTAATAGGGATTTTTACTGAATAACCTAGTGCGTGAGAATAGCATGCACATTTCAAAAATCAACAGCCCACTTCCTCCCATCAGAGGAAATGGATTAAGCAGTATTTTTGGTACTACAATGGACTTGAATGAAGGAACAACATAGCTTTTGATATATGATAGTTTCAGGAGACTGACACAAAAATAGGCCAAAGAAAGTCCTCTAAGGCACCTATGCAGAACATTTCCAAGGCTTGGAAAGAGCTTGTATGCAGAACATTCTCCTTTCATTCAGGCAAAAAGAATGTGCTTACATGGCAGAAAGGACAAGGAGTGGGAGTCACGCATGACTTCCTGAGATTATTTTCAACCCTAATCAATGCAGTACTAATGTAGCAAGGTATCAGTACTGTAAATAGCCTTGAGTATGCTGGCTATGGAATGACAAAATTTCAAAAAGAGGGAGAGGGAATGAGAGAGGCAGAAAAGGAGGAAGTAAAGGAGCTCATGAAGGGCTGCTCTATAACAAGCAGAAAAACAGGTTTCTGTAAGATGGATCTGGGCTCAGGCAGGCACTTAAAGCCTTTAAACAAGCTCTGCAGGGAATTAAATTCTCTACCTTACTCTAAAAACATGTAGCAATAAAACGGGCTGTTTATGACACAGAATGTCTATGATTTTAATTGAAATTTGTCAAAAATATGTATCTCTGTGAATGGATGCTGAATTTAACTGCTCCAAATGAAAAAAAAAAAAAAGCAAGCTAGAGGGTACAATGCAGTCAGTCTTCCAGAAGTCTGTGAAAACGCAGTTTTCTTCATTTACTTATTAGGTAAGTATTTAATACCCTAAAGACAGATCCTTTCCACAAGAATCAGAGTAAGTTTTGACTGTAAGGATGGATTTGAGTATGGACTGCTGCAGTGCCTCCCTTAATTCCTGAATGAGCATAAACAAGGCAAGTGGGAAACCAGTGGCTTTTCTGGTACCTTAGCAAGCTGTTTTTCTCTCCATGATGGTGGGTGCTGTCACCACCACAAGGTGATGGTCCAGTCCCTCCTACTTCCTTCCCTCCTCTCCCCACTGTCTTTCCCCCTCCTTTCCCCAGCATTCTGAGTCTGGCATTCAAATCAAAGGTTTGCTTTGAAGTTATAACCTAAAATGGGAAGCTGATAACTGTTTTCCTCCCAGTGCTTTAGTGATGATGAATTGCTGATCACGAAAAGGAAATGACTTCTTTTTTTTTTTTTCCCTTCTTTTTTCCATTTACATTCAAGCAGTAAAAGTCAAGGCTCGGCACTGCAAATATGTGCAAATTCATCCACTGGCTGTGTGTGCTACAGCAAATCCTATGGAGATAAGGAGCTAAAGCAGCAGGGGTGCAGCAACATAAGCTTCAAAGCTAGACATGCAATTTACTAGGCAACAAACTTAACAAAGGGCAAAGGGATATTTAACAGGGAGGTGAAATATTCCAACCATTAAACACAGCAAATTGTAGTGACGGTCAGAGTGCACTGTACCTCAATACAGAATGTGTACGTGGGAAGATATACGGAGTTTTACCCAGGAATAAGCTTAGCTAATGATTTTTTTTTTTTTCAAGCAAAGGGATGTTCTAAGGTATTGAAAATGTTCCTGTTGTTATGAACAGAATTAAGTAAAATAATATTTGGAGGGTGTGAGGTGGGAGAGAAGGTTTAGTAATTGGTGCTGAATGCTTAAAGTAATCATCCTGTTCATCATAAATTATTGTGTTTAACCATAAGCAAATTAGACCATGTCAATCTTTTAGGAGGCAATTAAAGCAATAGATTTTCTGTGGCCTTTTTTCACACACATGGGGCCTGATCCAACTCCCGCTGCCTCTCTTGGGCACAAGCATATCGCTTCTATTCTGCACAGCTATGGCTGACTTTTACCACTGTCAGTGGTAACTGGGTCAAGCCCATATTACAGGGCAGAAATGTTCTTCAAAAAGAAAAAAAACCGCAAACTCTCTTCTGAAAAAGTATCAGTCCTTATTAAAAAAACAGCTCCAGTAAAGAATTGATTCTGATCCAGATTCTTCACACTTAACGATGGAAATTCTGGAAGGCATTAAGGTTTCCTGAGCACTTGCAGCAATAGCATTTGATTGGCCTTTTTTCTGCAGCCACCTGGGTCTTCAGTTAGACGTATTAAAGGACTGCACCTACATTGCAAACTGGCTTTTTTCCTTCATTTTCTGCAGTTCGTTTGTGTCCAATCAGGTTGCATAAGGATTCATTGCATTTAATGGGAAATGCGCTCTTCTGGATCAGATACCTGTTTTCAATTTGGAGAGTATCTGATTCCAATGGCAGAGGTGACAGGAATAAAGAGGAAAGGAGAAGTAAGTGCCTATAGTATAGATTTCTGCCACACTAACAGAGCTGCCAGTTTCTGAATCACTGAGACTTTAGAATTTACTTATATCTTTCCAAATTGCAGTGGTGAAACAAGTGAGAAATTAACTATGTCTTTATTTGAGCTTATTTGAAAATTAGCTATTGTCTTTCCCTAAGCATAACTGGGTTTTGACATAAAAGTTCCCTTACCACAGTGTTTCCCCAGAGCCACAGCTGTCTAGGGAGACCGCTACTCTGCAGTGATGGTCTGCAGAAGTATTCCTGACATACTGCCTAAGTCAGCATCAGGCTTACTACTGGTTAGAGTCTCCCTATAATCTCCTGTTATCTTTCAAGAGTCAGCTTGAGCATTCAGCAGGGAATGATAAACAATGTTGTTGTGTGGACTTTTTTTTAATTAAAAAACCTCTGCCTCATAATTTTTGTTTTCCAAAATCATGTCATGGAGACAGCATATTTTCTGTACCAAGCTTTGATGTAATTCATATTAGAAAGAACACCTGGGCCGATTTATCTGTGACAGAAATGTCAGTGCACCTTTTTCCTAACAAGCAGAAGGAAAAGTTTTGTGGCATCACAACATTAATACTGTAGGTCTCTGCTTCGGTTCAAAAATAGTCTGCTGAGACTTATTTGATCAACCTGAATTATGGAGAAGCTAGATCTGTGCAGATTGCCATTTTCAGCTTGCTTATAGGCATTTGGAAGATGTTCCTGTATAGAAAGAAAACAGTAAGGAAAATCTGGAATCAGCTTTTGCTCGTTTGCATCTCATTATTGCAGGCACCACACCTTGAAGGTCTAACAGAAGTCACAGTTGGAGGAGAGAACCAGGAGGGCAGGAAGGAAAGTGTTAAGATGAATGTGAAAGAATAAGCCAAGAGAGGCTCCTCGTTGACCTCTAAAGAAAATGTTGAATCATGCACCAGATTGCTGAACACCCTGAAAAATTACTTCATCAGACTTGGATGGCCATGGCGTCTAACCAAGCTGAATTCTAGGCAAGGGCCACTTCTACTTTGCCAATAAGATCATGTATATTCAGGGAGATTTCCAAGCTGCATAGACCAGCTCCTTCCCACTCAGCAGTGAACAGCCCACCTATGTTGGCTGAATTCAGCACTTTCATCCAGCTCAGTTAGTAACAGACACCCTCAAGGAGCCACAACTTGAGCCCCGAGAAGTGGCCTATGCCCCTCCTCAGCCTGGGAAAGAAAATGCTCAACAGCTGGTGCCACTCCTGAGGGCAGCTGCCTGTGCAACACTCAAACAGAGGGGCCTCCTCTTTCTGACCATCTGTTAGTCCAGTGCTGAGGAAATCTACATTGTAGACCTCATTTCTGGCCAGCTGGCATCCAGCCTTATAGTTCTGAGTTTATCCAGAAGCTAGCAAAAGCCAGAGTCAGGTCTGATCAAGGTAGCATTACAAAAGTGGTTGGGCCAAAAGAGAGGTGGATGGATATTTTTTTTAAAAAGCCATATTGCATTAGGGAACACCCTGTAACTAAACCTGATATATTCTATGAGAAGAGAACAAGCTTTGCCAAACTTTGTGTGAATGGTCAGTAGACTTGCAAGGAGCTACACTTGATGGGGTGCATTTGGTTCTACAGAGTCCACAATTCCAGCCCTACCTAAATGTGTTTCCTGAACTCTGGTGCCTAAAAGCCAGAGGCATTATCTGGATCCCATTGGCTTCAGGGTATGGACATCCCAGTTTCCATGAGTGAGCCTGTAAGCACTAAAGGATTGTGGCTGCTTCTGAAGTCCATGGCCCCACAGCCGTACTTCCATCTGGGAGATGGCAGAGCAACCACTTTTGATGTGCTAGAATGGCCTCAGTTTGCTTGGAGGACAGGCAAAGGCTGGAGCCGGGGTGGTTGGGAGAAAGGCCATTGCCTGGGCAGGGGTTCTACTGGCAGCAAAGTGAACACAGCCGTGCTGCCCACTCTGTGCCACACATGAGGGGAGTCAAAGCTGCTGCCAGGGAGTGAGGTCAGCAGTGGCTCTCTGCTCCCTTGACACCTCTCCCTGAGGAGACATGCTAGCCCTCTGAGGCCTCCCTTTCATCTGCTTTCCAACTCTGCCCTCCCCGCCTTCCTCTCCCGCACCTGGAGCAAGCCAGCTCTGATAACACCGCTCCAGCAGAGAAACACAAAATTTTGCATGTGCTGCCAAGAGGGTTTGAGTCACCCTGCACACAACAGGCTCCCCGGGAGAAAAGAGACTACCATAACCTCACCACCATGGCTGGCAGGGCAAGGTGCACTTTCACCTGTCTCCTCAGACACAAATACCTGGCAGCACGCACGTTTGCAAAAATCATACTGAAACAACACTCCTTCCCTGGGGAGACAAGGAAGATACAAAGAGCCTGTGACAGATGTTAGCTGTGTTGCTCAAGGCTTTACTAAATGGCACTTGCAAAACGGGGGATTGTCACGATACGAAAACCTACATAAAAGAGAAGAATTAGCCACGTCACTAGAAAATGCAAAAAAAACCCCAAACAAACAAACAAACAAACAAACAAAATAACTAAGGAAGCAAATGGAGTTCCAGTCTATCGTCTCAACATGTCCAGTTTAGAGCATTTTTGAACTGACATAGCTGAGACTAGGGAGAAAGGCCTTTTTGTTAAGACACTGGAATCAGAGACTAAGGAGATGTAGATCTGAAGAACAGCTTAAATGGTCCTTCCTGACTCTGCCTCAAGTTTCTTACATTTCCTTAGGCAAGCATTTAATCTCTCTATAGTGGATTCCACATTTGTAAAATAAGGGTAATACTTCCTTCCTCCCTCTTGTGTAATTAGTCAACCAGGGTCAAAGCCATAAAAGAAATTAGCTACCTGCAGTGAAATCTAAGTGACGGAATTAAAATATAGGTCCTCAGCTTGTTGTCACATCTTCTGCTTAGAGCTGGAGACATCTGAAATCTGTATGCAGTAAGAAATGGAATGTACTCCCATGCTCCCACCTTGTCTGTAGAATATTGAATCTTTGGGGCACCTGAATTTCCCTGCACATTTAGCCCTTACCCCTTTGAAGTTATTGTTTGAGGATTTATTGTAGCAACCATCATAACTGTGATCACTTTGGAGACAAAAATATCCAACTTCCAGAAAACATACAGGGGAGTTGAAAACTTTTCTTTTTTTGAGGAACAATCATTACATCTGATAGAAAGAGATGTCAAAGAGGTAGGGTTTAGTGTAATTTAGTGCTGAATGAAAGATGCTGTGTGATCACAAAGGCTTTGAAAGAGCAGGAGCATGCTTATCCTGTTTGACAGCATTACCCACAATGTGTCATTATAGATATTGATGATTATATAGCCATAATTAAAGTGTTGTGCTTAAATAGCTAAATGTAGAAAGACATGTCAGATCATTAACACAAGTTTAAGTTTAATCATGTCTGGTTACAGAGCCGAGACAAATATTTAAGGTTCCTTGCTAAAAGAAGAGTTACTATGTCTAATCATCAAAGCAGAGCTGCTTGCCAAGAGCATAAAAATCTAATGGGTTTTGCAAGAAAATTATGTCACCTTCAAATTAACATTCATAATACAGATGGCATTTATAAAAGGTAAAGTCATTCATATTGACACAGTCTATCTCCAGTGACTGTCATAAGAGATTATGAACCCTCTGTCCAGAAAGACATTTTGCCAAAGCAGGGTTTTGTTAGAACAAGACAGTCTGGCAAATCTGGGTGACTTTATCTTCTTCCTGACAATTTCTTCATTTGGACTTAAACAGTGACATATGGATGCCTAGTTCTGTACAAATAATCAGGATCATTCAGGCATCTACTGCTGCCATACACATGATTTTTCTTGTGGTGCTCACTGGATCAGCACTGACTCCATGCATGAATGCAGGAACGGACTTCATAAAACTTGCAGGGAAAAAATGGCTTTTTTCAACATAACATTTGCTATGAAGGATGAAAAAATGTCTAGGAAAACATCATTCCCACCAAGTGTACAAGTCTAGATGACATTATGGCTTAGCATAATAATAGAATTACTTAATAATGCTGCTACCTAAATATCAGCTACTCTTGAAATAAACATGGGATGGGACAACGTTCAAAAACCCTGAGCAGAATGGTACATATAACAATTATTTAAAAAACCCAAAAAAATAGGAGGGATCCTTGAAAATGCTTCACATTTCTAAAAAGAAGAAATTAAAAAAAAAATCAATTTAACTATAGAACTTTCATTGCCTTATTTGGATGTGCTTACATTTGTCTGAATTCTTCACAATGTATTTCTTGAAATCTTTTTCTAAAACCTATCTGAGAGATTTTTACACAAGAAAGCGTAGCATATATCAAAAGTTGTAAAAGACAATAGTAAAGTGTAATGATGAATAATGAAGTAAGGAGTTGTTAACATCCTGCATTACACCACTGGACGTAGAGAAAGACCTTGTCCATGAAAATTATGTGATGAGATTGCTATTACAAATATGCATTACTTCATACTGGGAAATCTAGTACAGAAAAAAATGAATATAAATTGTGATATTTTAGAAAATATATGATCTGATGGACACTGGGAGATATAATTCCAAACACAGAAGGAAAGAGGACTGGGGACTGGTGCTGATGCCAGACACTCATTGGTGAGACTGGGCAGAGAAATTAGGCATGCACTTCAAGTGTGAGCTGACATGAGTGAGACAAAACCACCCTCAACACTCAATGTGTTGCAGAGGCAGGGGAAATATCTTATGCATCAAAGTTGTGTGGGAACTGTCATCTGGAATATTTGGATCATACAACAGATACACTGTGTATGGGAAAGGTGCCCAGGGAGGATCAACATAATTTAGGAAGGGCCTGAACTTAAAAAAAAAAACAAACCAAAAATCGTAATAAAACTCATTCTGGCAAAACAGTGTTAAAGACAGGATATTGTGACATTCCATCAACATTTTAAAAGCAAAGATGAATTTTTTAGTATAGCTAAAATCAATATACAACTAAGTAAATGGAAGGAAATTAAGAGTGAAATTTTAAGAGGAATTTCAAGAAAAACTTCTTGACAGTGAAATATATTGGATTGTGGGGTAGTGTCCTCAGGGAAATAATGAAAGCACTGTCACTTGGGACTTTTAAAATTGCACCAAAAAAACCACAATCGAGTATCTAGGAGAGAGAACAGACTTTGAATTGGCCTCAGGGAGTCAAACTGAACGACTTAATTGGTCTCCTCAGTCTCTAATTTCTTCAGGACAGACCATGCCCTATGTGTTTTCCACACAAGGGAAAAACAAGCTCAGGCAGTCCCCCGTCAAGGTATGGAGTTTCCCATTGCCTGTGCTAAGTGGAGTGGGGGCTGAGCTCCCCAGCATGGCCCTGGTGGATGGAATTCTCCCATTCACCCACTAAGCCTCCCAATTACTTCCCTTGTCACATCCCCACAGCTCACTGACAAGCAACAGTGGGGCCCAGATTAATTCATTTCGTTGTTGCAGTCTCTCATCTGGGGGATTGGTGACAGGCATTTTTTTTCCCAAGAGACTTTTTTGCCCCATGTTCTCTCTATTTAGAGGATTCTTCTGAATCCAGGCATTTGCTATGGAGAAATAATAAACAAAAGCATCTGTGACTGTTGGGCCCTACCTTTCTGTCTAATTGATCAGAAGATCCTTCTCTTTGAGCCCAGCATCTGATTTTCTTCTTCCTGTCTCTTGGCATGACTTTTCTCACCATTTGATCATCTAGAGAAAGGTTCAGTTCATGTTTCAAGTTTCTGTATTCCTTTTTTATTTTCTCAACAGAAGCAGCAAAACGAAAAAAGGAAATAGGAAATACAGTTACTTAAGACAATAAAGCTATAACCATGGAAAAGTTTTGTAGTGTAAAATCAGTAACCTCGATTCTCTGGTGTAATATGACAGTTTTCTAAGATGTGCCAGCACGGTAAGGGAGGTTCAGCTTGTGATTTGGGATTTGATGGAGAAGAGGAAGTGTGACTGGATCACAAGATAGACTTGATACGTGTGTAAAATGCTTTGTTGGATTCAATTAATCCTACATTCATCAGCATAAATTCAAGCAATCTTAAATTGCACTGGATTTACACTAAGGCCACAGAGAGGCACGAGAAATGACAGTCCAGATGAAACTTCTGCCTCAATTTGTTTTGCATGCAATGGCAATTCAGCAAACTAATAACAGATAGCAAATTTTAAGCACACAAGCAACCAAAATGAAAGTGTTCTGCCTCAGCAAATGTTTAACTAGTCCTCATTTACAGAATGGACACCAGCAGATCAACATGATCTGGCCCTTATGGAAAGTATTAGCATTTTTTGTAAATTAAAAAGACTGTCTGTTCCTCAGAGGGATTCGATTCCTTCTGACTCAGCACCATCAAATATAACCATGTAGCAGATGCCCAGCAGTGGGCACATTGCTGTCCACCTCAGCTCCCCTATTCTTAACAGGAGGAACAGACTTTTCTGACAAGACAACACCCCTCCCCCCCAGCTGCAAGTCAGGTTCTTTTCCTGCTTGGTGTTTCACAGCCTTTTTGCTGTCTTTTTTAGGTTTCTTCCTGCTTACGTGTAACAGGTCTTATTGTAAGTAATCCCATTTTCTTCTTTGACTGATGTAACACTAAAGTGCTTAGCACCTTGGTCTGGATCCCACAGGAGGAGCAAAGTCTCAGGGTGATGCAGGAATAACCCTTAAACTGTCAAGTCTGAACTTTGGGGAAGATCTTCAAATAACAGTAAGGGTATGTTTCACACAGATTGACTTTGTCTTGGAAATTGCTACTGACTTTGTGCATCTTGTAGCAGACATTTTTGAACTGCAGACCAAGACTTTGTTACCTCGGTGCAACAGGCTCTGCTGGTCTTGTCTAATGCTCTTTGAAATCACTGGAAGCTCTTTCCTTAGTTTCAGTCTCCTTTCAGTCTCTCCTCCTCTATACATTAACAAACATGCTAAAAATATGGGATCAAAGTAGTGCTTGCAGTCAGATCACCTGGTTCATTTTTTTTACCATCAAATATGTTTTAAATGGCTCATTTATACTCAGTTTTCTTTTTTCCTTTTCTATCCATTTCTCATGCTGAAGGACATCGATGCTGTAAAGTGCTCGAACTTACTGCTGAATTTATGGATACAGATAGTAATGTTACTTGGCTTTTATGGGCCCTTTTTTCGCCTCCTAACACTGTGCAAAGGAGGAAAGTGCTGCTTGCCATATTTTACAGGTGGGGAATTGTGGTACTTGCACTGTGGAATGACTGAGCTGGGAAGAGTACTGAAGCCTCCGGCAGGTATATTGCATTTCCAGTGATTTCTGTGAGCATGTTCATGTGCTTGTAGTTAAGTAAAAGCTTTACCACTTCCCCTGATCTGAAACAATCTCCCCTCCTCCTTTCCTCCTCCTAAAGCCCAAATCAAAAATGCTTACCCCCGAATTGCTTGCTGAAACTAGACTGATAAAAAAAATTAATAAAAAAAGGGCATGAATGAACATGTGAAACGGGCTGTGGAGTATTAGCAGAGCCTGTCTTTGTGGGCCTGAAAAGCCCATGATAATGAGCTCCTCCACTGGGAGTGGAGAGGAGCACACATGCAAAGGAGGGTCTTGGGCTTCGTGTTTCATTAAAGGAAGGTTTCAGCCTTTTCTCTCGGAAAAAAACAGCTTTGAAAATGGAAAGCAACACAAACTGATCATTATGGTTGAAAGCGCCATCATTAAAAAATCTCTCCTCATTCACTGGCTGCTGACAGCTGGTCGCTGGGGCCTGAATAAACACAGCCAGCACCACGTGAATTTTGGGGAAGACGCTCCACGTTTCCCTAGCTGCAGGGGGGCTGTGCCTCCAGGGCCACCTTGGGCCCCCCAGGCTACCTTCCAGCTGGCCACCTCCGGGAGAAGCAGCCCCTGCCCCCCACTGCCCGCGGGACCCCCGCCTGGGGACAATGCCCTATTGAGGGGTTTAGGATGCCTTGAATACCCACCAGCCTGCTTTGTCCCGCTCCCCTTCTCCGCCTCCTTCTCCCCTTTCTGCCCTCTCCCAACCTCTCCCTTTTCTCTGACAGAGTATTTCCCAATCCAAAAGCCTTTTGCTTCAGCCGGTCCCCTTGTCCTGCCATCACGCCTGGCTGAGCGCGCTGTCCCAGCAGAAGCCTCGCCCCTTGGAGACTGAGGGGAGATGCTGAGCTGTATTCAGAGTGCGGCAGAAAATAAACCGCACGGGCAACAGCAACACCCAAATGCTTTAATAGGCTCTTAACACAAGAATGGAGGCCCGTGTCCTGTAACCCACCTGTTTGTGGGGTGGATTTCTGGACGGGGCACCCACTTTACCCTTTTGTGTGTCCTTGGCTTTTCTTCAAAGGGATTTTAACTCTCCCATCAGCTGCGTAAACCTATCTATCCTGTGTGGAGCCAGATTACGTGTCACTGTTATTCCAAGGCATCTGCAGACATTTAAATTGCCAGCAAACTAAATATTGCAAATGCTTTGCACAGAAGAAGGGAAAGGGAAATAGAAAGAGAGAAGGGAGTGAAAATGGAAGGGAAGTGAGCATTGGAATGGTTTTCCTTGCATGTTGCCGGCTACTAAGCAGAGGCTGGAAGTCAGGAAGGGGAGGGAGAGATGGGAAGAAACAAGGAAAGTGGGATGGGGAGGAAGCCAGTCCTGTAGTCAACATTTAAAAGCGCCTGTATACAAACATCTGCTTTGAGATGCTTAAGGATAGGAACAGGCTTTGTGCAGTTGAGAAAGGCGAGGCTGTTTTATATGTATTTTGTGTTTTAGGCACACTGGGTCTGGGAATAGTTACTGAGAGCATTTAATGTGTTATGGAAACAGTAAAAGACAGGAGATGTAACAGCTGAGTTACTGTATCCTAAAAAAAAACCCAAAAAAACAAACAAAAAAAACCCAACAACAACAAAGGAGAAAGTCAAAGGCTTTGGTTTCTTTTTAAAATAAGTGTTTGCAATCATTCAGAGGTAAATGCATACTTACCAAAGTTAGAAATAGATTTTTCTGGGAATTTCTACATGGCAAGAGTCACTATCCAGTAGGTTTACTGCTACTGTGAAAAGACTGTTGATATGACATACCAGTGACACTAATGTGACGCCATTGCCATGCAGAATAGAAACAGAGAGGCAGGTTTACACTGCAAGGTTACAACAACCTCTAGCTCTCATTAAAAGGCTGTAGATTATGGCAGGGAAATGAGGAGAAACCAAGACCAGGTGCTGGGCACAATCTGCACCACAAATTCTGTTCTCAAGCTGCTTTCATGATTTATAAAATTACAGCCTCTCTGAAATTGTTCCTCTTTTCTTTTTCTTCTCCTTCTTCCTTAATAATTGTATGGTGATTTAGAGTTTTTCTGGTTAATATTCATACTACAAAATTAAATCAGACTTCCTCACAGCACATTCTTCATTTTATAAGTTACTTCCCATTTAGAATATTTTCTTTGATCTAAGAGAGATGAACTGTGATTAAAATGAAATATTTCATTATTTATTTAGCATTATATAATGGCAGGAATCATGACTGCTGTTCTCAGTGTTGCCCTGAATTTCTTTCCCAGTGGCTGGCTCTGAGCAAACCCACAGTACTTTGCAATTTTCATCATGGACGGAAGGATGGAATAAAGGAGATAGAGGCCAAGAGAGATGGAGGAATGTGTGCAGTATGGGTTAAAAGTGATCAGCCATGCTGAGATGGGACTCTAGAGGTGAGATCTTGTATTCCTGAAATAGAGGAAGTTTCGCCAAGGGAGTTAGTGAAGCTTATTTGGAACTACTGCCTCCCAAACCCAAGTCAGCTAATATTTGATCCACATCAAGTGCACTCCTGCTCAGACCATGGCATTTCTCAGGAGAGTAATTTTTCTACAAGGATAAATAAGTCGCCATTTATTTTTGAATATTAACAACCATTACCTTATTTTCAAGCATTTACACTGCTTGTTTATTAAATGTATTTGAAGCACACATATCTTGGAATAATAAACTGCAGAGAAATACTTTGATGGTTCTTAGATTCTGCAGAAACTTGTCTTCTAAAAATTCAGTTTATACGTGAAGTTTGACTCAACAGATATTTTTTATAACAGTGTACAACTCAAGTCACAAATTAGTGCCAGAATTAAAGCTAAAGAATCGGTTCTTAAAATGAATGTTGGCCAATGGATCAAATTAATTCCTAAATAAATGCATGGCAGTTTTGCGCAATAGGTCTGGGGATCACCTCAGCAATTTACAGCAAGAAAAGGAAGAAGCATTGTGATAATGTTGAGTTGTATTTTCCTACAAGCTACAAGTAAATAACTATTACTGGTGGCATTATGGAACTGTCATGTAACTTGCTTTTTACAAGCCAGTAACATATATTGACATATATCGACAAGGCAAGTCCCCTCATTCTGCCCAGAGGCAATGAGGGCAGAGCAAAAAAACACCCAGCAGAGGAAAAAAGCTCAGCACCTGCAAAATAAAGACCATATGTTCCAAAGCACAATGAGAACTGTATTTAAGAAAAATGAGGAGAACAGTCTCCTCTTTAAAAAATGAAACCACACTGTTTTTGCAGTCTCACAATAAGCCATGGACACATTTTGCATTCAGGTAGCAGATTAGAGAGCTCTTGAGCTATGGGATCAATATCCGCTGATACAGTAAAATGTAGAGCCCAAAAAAGCGATGTCAGGAAAGTACCTAACTAAAGAACCACCAGAGGCACACGACAGGGTGAGATTTCTAGCTTGTGATAAATCACAATGTCTGCTCTTAACATGATGACATCAGCTCATCCCCTGTGAAAATACTTCCAAATTTTGCCTCAGTAGCACCCAATGTATAACCAGCTATAGCTGGTTCTCCAGTTACTCTGCCATAAGAACTCCATGACTACTTCATTTTGTTCCTTTTTACTTGCCCACAGGTAATAAGCAAGATGTAGGGTTTCTCTCTTTTTTTGAGTTTCCCAGTTTTTATGGAAATCACTGAGGAATTCAAACTCCTTCCCAAGTCAGTGATCAGTCCTCAGTATTATTACTGCTACTAATAAGCAAGTAATGTTACAGCTTTAGGGAGGGCCTGCTGAAGCCAAGTACAGACTAATAATGATGTTGACTTAGCAGTCAGATGTCATGAAAAACCTGTGCTCTTCTCCCATGATGGTGATGAGAATGCAGAACTTTTGGTTGCTGAATGTCCATGAATGCCCATCCCACTGCTGTGTGGGAAGCCCAGATTTCTGCTGTGGGTGCACGGCTCTTCAGCTTCCCAGAGCCAAATCTCTCTCCGAGCTGGATTTCACCACGGGAGGATTGTCTGTCACTCAAGCAGGAGGAAAAGGAAATTAAAACTACTTGTGATTTGCCAACTCCTGTGGGCTTCTCAGTTGCTGCGTGCCAGGGGAAGCCCTACACTCAGACTTGAAGTTGCGTGGGGGGAACTTTTGGCAGAGAAGCTGCCAGCAGCTCCAGCAGTGCAGAATTATTTCTCAAAGACCATTCCTGCTGCTGAGCTTCGATAAAACATTTGCAGCCTGGCAAGAATATTGTGTTAGCAAAGCATCACTACTACAGTTTTTCTGCAGGAGAGGGAGCATGGAGGTTTGCTCTCCTCAGCCAGCATGCAGAAGTTTGCTGGTGCCACTATCTCAGTCACAGGGCAGAGAAAACAGCAGGCACCACTGGATCTCTGCTGATTCCAGGTTCAGCTGCTCCAGACTGCACAACATAGCACTCAAGGGCAATGTCTTCAGAGGCACAGCGTTCACTGAAAGGGGAATGTGACTCCAAAGACATAAAAATAAAATAAAGTGCTAGGCGTCTGGGAATTCAGTGGCTCTCATTAAAAAAAACCCCTCAGACAACCAAAATTCTTGTCTTAATTTCAGTGGGGCTGCAGGGAAACAAACAAACACACACCCAACAATAAGTAGAAAAGGCAAAAATAATGCCTCACTGGCAAACAGCCAGTTTGTGACTACAGCAAAGTTGCTAATTTTTGATGCACTGCCCTTTGCTGCTGTTGTACAACAATTATTCACACAGGTCTGGGGCTTGCCCTAGCTTATGACACATCTGTGTCTAATTATACTTAAGGTGGAGGGTTGGGTTAATTTGGTAGACATAAACAAAGTAATTTTTGTTCCAGCTCTGCAGACCTGCATGTGAGAACATGTGTGAGTGTGATGGATGGGATGGCAGCAGGAGTGCACGCATGCACCTCCCAGCTGCCTGAAGATGGAGCTCTGGAAGTTGATTCAGGGTTTCTGTCCTGCCCATTTCTGTGAAAAGTGCACACAAGCTCCTCACCTGGTAATGTAACAGAAGTACTGCTTGCTGCCCCTTGGAGCTCCTGCATGTCAGCCCAGCCAGGAGGGCATGCTGGGCATCCCGATGAGTCACCTAAACCTGCTCAGGACATCCTGCTGAAGGCAGGGTGGGAAAAATGATAGCCAGTGACCGCCAGTGTCCAGCCAACACAAAGCCACCTCTTGTTTCTGCCAGGACTGAAAATACTTGGTGAACTTTAGCTTCTGTGTTTGCCAGAAGGAGGTGGTATGAGAAATACCATGAAGCTTAGTGAATGTTTGTAAAGTGCTCCATAGCACTGAGGAAATTCTTTCAATTTAAACACACTTGTCAAATATCAGGCTGTCAGCGTCAGTCAAGCGTGTGCCACCTTTCTTCTGCTACTCGAATGCATTACAGCCACCTGTGCCTTATCAGTGACAGTGATATGACATTTCCCTGGCTTCAGGTACAGGCTGGTATCTGGGCAGCAGGGGAAGAGGCAGCCCTGATGCTGGATGGCACATGGCATACAAAAACTGCCTCACCTTGGGATGCGTCCTTCATGAAAGACCCTGTGTTTCCCTCCAGAATCAGCCATTTCCCACATGGAATGCTAGACTTCCCAACTCCATGCCCTGAAGTACTTGGGTTAACTGAGAGGTTGCCAATCACCAGCTGCCTTGCCATCCAGGTAAGAGGCAGATCTTCAAATCCTTACTATGGTATGGAGGCAGTTACGGGGGATAAGTCGTCTGCTTCATCACTGACTCTTCTTGAAACAGCAGAGAAGCCACTCAGTGTCGCGTTGATATTGGCTGGTAAAATGCCGTGACCTTCCCAAAAGCGCCTCCAAGGAGGAAGCTGCTCGATGGAGCCACCACACTTGCACACACACGTACACACACACACCGGATAGCTGGCAAAACAGTTCAACGATGAAGGAGTAGGAAGGGCCTTCCCATGGGGCTCCACGGGAGAGATTTAATACACCTGCACTCTTGCAAGGTTCCAGAGAAGTCTGGGCAGAACAGCGGGGGTTCCAGGGTAAGGGTACCAATAGAGAAGCTCTGGGGGCGTGTGTATAAGGTAACAAGGGGTGGGGCGGCCAACGGAGCCAACCAGGGAAGCAGAACTGGTGTACATTAACACAGAACAGAGCATTCTGGGGGGAGGCTTTTTCAGTCATCATAAACTGGAAAGGAGCCTAGGACTTATCCCACCATAGGACTCCTTTAGTTCCTTGTCCAGCAGGCCCATCAGTCTCCATAACAGAGTGGGGCCTCTGAAAGTTGTCCCAGAAGCAGATTTCAAGCGCCAGTTACAGGTATCAGAGGTGAACACTCACGGGGCACATGTCTCATCCATGAAAGCCATGCATAAAAAGTTCTGAAGGGAAGTAATTTGGATGGTGTGCGATGCATAGAGGTTGTGACTGACCACAGACTGCACTAATATCACTTGCCAAGGAATCTTACAGCATCCTAGGCCATCTAGTAAAGTCCTGTCCTAAGGAAGGATTGACGTATCTGTTTTTATTCTTAATCAATGTTTCTCTAATGTATCCTCAAAATTCTCCAATGCTGACAATCCTCTGAGAGCAATCTAGCCCACTGGTACCCTGTCTCTGCTGTCAGAAAATATTTTTAACCTCTTTGCTTTAATTATTGTCCTGTTCCATCTCCTATCCTATTCCTCTTTGCTGCTATCTTCCTCCTGTCTGGAGACTGTTCTCATGCTATTTCTCCAGTTTTCCCTTTAGACTTAATAACTTCAACTTTTTTTTATCCACAGGTTATGTTATCAAGACTACCAAATAATTTGTGTTCTGCTCAATTGCCCACATCTTTCTTGAAGGAGCAGAGATCTCAGCTGAGGCTGTGGGAGAGCTGAGGAGAGCAAGAAGACATTTTCGTGTGTTCCGTAGGCAAGACTTCACTCTCTGCCTTGTCATGACTTTTTCCTTTTCCACAACAACATGTCATCTCAGATCATGGTCCAGAACACTTGCCAAAGTAAAGCTGGATGCACACTACATTAATACGTATATCATTATCTAAAGTGGGTTGTTTCGCGGGCACATTAAATTCTCAACTCTGGGAATGACCCAAAGGCTAGGCTGGTTCTAGCTTGTGTGTCAAAGTGATTTTTCTCATCTGTTTTCTAGCAGGAGCTACCTTGAATGGCAATTTTGAGAGGGCTGGTTCTCTGTAAAGTTATACTGAAAATTATGCACTTCTTTTGTACTTGGATCTGTTAATGCGACTGCGTAGATTTTACCAGTGGTATCCTAGAAAATAAAACAGTTTGTGCATTCTGTGAAGAAGAAATAGTCAGCTTAGAAAGTCAATATAATCTTGCAGTAAAATAAAGAAAATAAAATACAAATTTCTTGAGACCTCTGGCAGTAAATTTTCTTTACTTAATTCTGCTGTGGATACACTGAATGACAGATTCCTTCTACTCTGGGTTGGCACAGCAGCATGTACATGATCCCTTTCTATAGGATCCTCCAGTTGTTAATAATATTTCTGAATTTGGTGGCTAAAGGAAGACACAGAGATGATTTTGGGAAAGTTTCATCTCAGTGATGTAATTCATCATTTGTACCTTTTTCTTTGAACAAGAAAATTGATTGCCTCAAGAGAATAGAAAGGTTGCTGGTATAAAGGTTACTACAGCAGAAAAAAAAAAAAGGGAAATAAAAGAATGAAAAGGATCTATCTCTTCTTTCTCTCTCTTTTTGTTGCCTGGAAATGCTCTATTTTATCAGCAGGGGAGAAAAAAAAGAAGGTATCAGTAGCTTTTCATTCAGATATTTTCTTACCATGGCTTTGATAATGCTGGAACTGGATAATGGGAAACTCTGACCTTTGACTGAATGTCGGATTGTCACAAAAAGCATGAAAAACAATATTAATATGATATATTGTCTCAACCTTTCAGTCCTGAGATAGATTTCCTCTCTCCCCTTCTCCCTCTGGTCCAAAGCCCATTCCCCAGAGCATCAAATGCAGCATGAAAAGCAGTAATGACACCTTTGCCCCAGAGGAAAGAAGCCTCAGGTGACACAGGTTGTAACAAAGTATTTGGTGTAACACCTCTCTCTGCTGCATCTCGGGGTGGTCAAAGAGTGCTAAGGACAGAGGACACCTGGGGATAAGTGCATGTTGCTCTTTGTTTCTTGGGCAGGTGGCAAGAGGTAGGGATGCATCTCCCACCCTGTTGGGATGCATCTCTCCAGCAGATGGATCCCATTGCAGCTGTCACAGGCTTTCCACTCTTTTTACGTGTAGTGAGTGTGTTTTTCTCAGAGAAGTCCTTTTCCTTCTCACAGGCAGACAGGGTGGGGAGAGAGGGAATGTTACACCCTTCTTTTTCTTCCCATATGGAATTTTTTTTTTGTTCCATGAGTTGTACTAAATTTGTAGTTATTTCCCACATGAGTAATACCTGGATAAGTTATGGCTTACACAGGCTTGACACTTGAAATGAAAAGCAGATTGCTATGCAGATTTGAATTATCCTCCAATATTTCATGATATACCTTCCATCTTCGTGGGTTAGTACTGTCACATATTTCATAGTTATCATTTCCATGGCATCCAACTTCTCGTTATCTGCCAGTGCTATCCAGCTATAAATGCCAAAGCTCTCCAGCAGCCAGTGTGTCCTTTTTCAGACTTATATTTCTGTGTTCTGTGGATATTCAGTGTTTAATGGCACTGAATAAAACAGAACTGCCATCATGCTCTCACAGAAACCCCAGCCAGCCCATTGACAATGCAAGTTCCATTTAATTCCCTGATTCAACAGCCATTTCTAGATGTTTCCTAAGCAAAGCAATAAACACAAAATGCAGTGCTCAAATTGAATATTTGAAAGTCAATCAGGCTTGAAATTTAATTTTATCTAATTGGTTTGCTACATTCACACACAACTGAATGACATTTAGAAAAACCCAACTATCCTACATAATTTCATGTTTATTCCGGTCACAAGATGGATTTTTTTTTTAACTTCTTTTAATCTCATTTTAATGCTTTAGCTAATTGGTTACCTCTCTGCCACAGGTTTAATACATTGTTTTGGAATCCCTCTTTGTTCTACTGATACGTGATATTATCAAAGCAATCTCAAGTCTTACTTATCTTCCACTGCTGGATGCCTAAAGGAGACTCATATATAATTTTGAGGATCACGTTTTACAAGTTGGGGGAGGGGTTTGGTAGTTTTGTGACATTTACAGATAAGTGTGGTGTAAGGAATTACACACAAAGCAGTGTAAAGTTTACTGGCCCTGTAGAAAACCAGGAGCTGGTACTTCATATTCTGTAATTTCCTTTACAGTGTCCTCATTAATGAATTTCATATATACACAAAAAGACATATCAGTCCCATTTATAGTCAGTGGGTAGCATCATTGCAGATTTCCAAAATTCATCTCTGAAAAAGCGGGCACAAGCTAAGACAGTGGTGCAGCCTTGTGCAGAATCATGGGTACAGTGTTTGTCATCTCAACACAAATATAAACTTTAGAAAGGTTTCTGAAAAGCACAAGGAAAATTACAAAGGGGTGGCAGATAACATATCAGATGAGTGTGCAAAGAAAATTCTCTTGGCCACAAAACAGGTCACTGTGATAAACTGAATGACATAGATCTCTCTATGTCTGATGACATAGAACTGAATGACATAAATCTTTCATGACCGCAAATTCCAGAGGACCTTCAGGGATGGAAACTTAATATCCCGGGAAGATGCCTCAGGACTCATTGCTGCCAGAGCCTCACCTACAAGGCACACTGCAGGGCCCCAGGGGAACAGCTCCATGAGAGTGCTTCCCCCAGGGCCAGATCAGTGGTCAGACACCGTGCTTTGCTCTCCTCCTAACGCATAGCTATGTTAGTTAAAGCTTCTAAGAGGTGCATCTGAAGGTAGATTAAAAGCAAGGGGATGGTGTCTTTCTCTGACTGCTGGAGAAGACATTTATAAAAAGACATTTGTTTGGAGAAGACATTTATAGGGCCGCCACTGCCCACTGGAAAAGGCCATGCCAAGGGTTTCTTGTTTCTTCCCCATAACAACAAAGGCCAGTCATTTCTGCAACTAGCATGCTGGACGAAGCAAACAGTAGTTTGAATCCCATACTTAATTCGTTCTGTCCCTTAGAGCATTACCAACCTGTGTGGACATTTCACACAGTATCATTCCAATTTCAAGCAAGACCCTCTCTCAGTGGGTACCTACTTTTTATTTATTTCATGTTAGAAAACCTGAGGAGGCAGCAGCATGGAATTATTTTATTTTTATTTGAGCATTATTTTTCTTGATTCCTCTTTTCTTCATGCTAATAGCTACACAAAAGATATTAATGTCTCCTAGGAAAACATACTTAGGACACAAATTCTCATGAGCATAAATATTATTTTTTGGCATACAACATCAAAGCAGACTTTTAGTTTACTCTCAAACTTAGTGAGAGCTATTATCTCACCTTGATGTGTGAAGCTTTATACATTTAACTCACTATATAATCAGGTGAAAATACAGCCTCCTCTGTTTCTGGAAGCTTTACAAATTTGTCATATTATACAAAGACGGACGTTACCTCTTTCTTTAAGAAATAACCTTGCTGTTTGAAAGAGGTAGCAGACAGTCAGGAGCAATACTTTCTAGAGAAGTGTTAACAACTTCATTTGTCTCAGAAGAGCATTGGTTCTGACACCTAATGATGACAATTTAAATATCACTATTAACTGTTCCAGACAAAGTAATTTGAACAGAAGCATCCAACTTTGCCTTTAATCGAGTGTTGATGGCTGTAATAAAGATTAGGGATGACAAATACCTAGTGCATCATCTTTTCCATACACTGAAAGGCCAGCCTAGGTGGCTTACACTTCAAATATTGCCACATGGAGTTTTAATTCAAGGACTTCTCTTCCATAGGTTCTCCCACCAACACAACCTCTGAAAAAAACCCCACTAAATCTGCTGGGGATTTTCAAGGTTATGCTGGGACTGTGATAGCCCTTTGAGTTTGACAGGTGCAGACTGCACCTCCCCCGTTTGGGACAGATGTAGCCCACCCAGGATGGGGCTTTGAGACTAGAGAGGCTGTGGTTAAGTAAATGAAGAGGAAGAGTGTGACCCTAAACACAGATGGCTCTTGTCTGGGTGCTTTGCTTGATTACCCCAAGCATAAGTAGCGTGGAGGAAAAATGCAGCAAGGCCTCCACGGCAGTGATGTGCAGCAAGTGCTTCCCCACCTCCCTGGCTGCTGTAGCACGGTCCTGCCTCTCTGCAGCACGGTGCTGATCAAATATCCAGTCAAGGTACAGCAGCATTTGATGTACTTTGAAATGTAGTCCAGAGTCAGTCTCTCGGAAACATGATATGCTTTTAAACTCTTTGGGCCTCCCATTAGTAAACTCAAGAGATATAAGTAATGACTTTCCTTAATCAATTAGCTTGTCTGGAGAATGTTTAAGTCTACACCTGCACTATATGTTGAACCCATGATCCACTGTCTTGTTTAAAACTGCCTTTTAGTTGTTTAAGAAAAAAATACCTTTGGTATTCAGTGTTCAGCTGCCAGATCCTAGGGGTAAAATGGTTTTCTTGACACTGCTTCTGTGTTGTCTCACATCTGTGTATCTGGCTCTTTAACACCTAATAAAGTAAAAACCTTGCCTCGACTCCTCATGTGTAATTCCAAATGTCAGTCGATTACAGCTCTGGCTGTTTGAGCATCTGCACTTGGGTGGATATTGCTCTTTGGCTTATTGACTCCATAGCTTGAATATAGCCTGAAGGAACAGAGGCACAGTTTTCAGACGGTGAAGTTTTCTGCAGCTTCTGAGAAACAAGGACACAAATTTGATGTGGACATGGAAAATTTAGAGGGAACAGTAATCCTGAGAAAGTTTAAGAGCACATTATGCTTCCAGTCAAACTCTCCTAGTGCATTTATGAGTATTCTTTCCCTTCTGCTTGTCAGTAAAAAGTCCACATTCTGAAGTATAATTGCGATGAGAGAAATTAATATGTATTTGTTCATTGGATTAGGAGTTTCTTCTACAAATTTTTGTGGGTGGTCTTTGTGCTCTTTGGCTGACCTGGCAAAAATCAAAGCTGTTCAGTGGCAGAAATCTCTACTGTGCTCTTAGGCTGAAAAGGGTGCTCCAAAGGCAGCACAAATGGGAAACCCTTCCAGAGAAAGCAAGGAGCATGCTCAGGGAAAATAACTCCCATCTCCTGATGCTGCCAACACAATGCAGGACCATGCAGCTGCTTCTTTTGGGAAGAGCAATGTCAGGAGCAGCCTGACCATTCTGCAGCATGACACAAGACACTATGTGGACTGAAAACTCTAGCAAAGCCTCCACCGTGTTGTTTGAGAAAATTGGCTATGGATCTTATACAGACTAAGAAATGAAGCAGAAGCTCAAATTTTTTTCTTACATTTTCTCCTACGTTGGTAGGGTGAAAATCTTTATTTCTAATTTCTTTGATTAACATTAGTATATCTGTCTATAGCAAAAGTCAACAAAGAGGACTGATGCCCTTAGTAGTGGGACTAACCACATCTATGTTTTATTTTCATTTGCTTAATTTTGCTGGGTTAATTTTGTTTAAGAGTGTCTAGATAAAACACTGATAAATAAAGGGGAAGACTGATGTGATCATCAGGAAATGATTGAGAAAAATAAGAATAAACTAAGAATACCTAATAAGAGATCAGAAGATACCAGGGTTAAAATTGAAGGTGCTGTGAGCCCTTAAATTGCTATCTCTTTTCTCAGCTGAGTCAAAAAACATGTATTATCTGCTTGAGTGATTTAATCTGACTAGTTCTAGTATGAGAATGGACATTTAGATCCTATGAGCATTTTCATCCCATAGATACGAATGCCCTTCATCAGAGAGATCAATCAACTGTAACGATGACTCTGCAGTGCTGGAGAGCCTTCCATGGCTTTTAACCAGACTCCCCTCTACAGTTTATCCTGTACAACGTGAAAGCACAATTATTTCTCCTAGAGACAACCTCTTAATTGGACCTAATTACCTGTTGTATTAATATGACAATAGATCCTGTCTGCTCAAAGATTTATTATGAGTTATGATCTAAGGTTAGGAAATTTGTGATGCAAACAGCAATATATTTGCTACATATATATATATATAAATATTTCCCAGCTTACTCTTTTTAGTAAAATCCATAAAAAGTACACAGAATAGGTTTATTCCATTAAGCAGCAGCATGGCTCATGAACTCTGAAGGCACAAATATCCCTAGGTTAGAAATCTTCAAGTTATTGGATTTTGCTTCCAAATTAATATCAAGGCCCTTCACAGGATGTTAAAGCCATTCATGACACTGCTATCACTCAGCCATTTGATGGGTTATGGATTTGGGAAACTAATTTAGTGTTTTGTGACAGAATCCTCAACGTTTAATATGATTTTTTTTCCTCCTTAACACAAGCAAATCGGAAGCACTCAGATTTAAAATGCAAACTATTTGGAGAAAAGCATTGTGAGGGAAATGGAAAAAAAAACACGAGAAAAAATCATGGGTTTGAATTTAAAATGAATGCAGCCCTCAAAGATCAAACTATTAGTAAATTTATTTCTCCATAGTGAAAGGGTCACCAAGGAAGAGTCAATACATTTTAAATCCATCGAAAACAAAACGCAATTTTATTATGAAAAAGAATGAAGAACATCCATCCACGTAGTTAAAACTGTTGGCATACTGTCTAGGGTGTCCTGAGGGCTATTTGGAATAATTATATGGATGTTTCAGAGCACCTAAGATTTACTGTGAACCCTAACTTGCTCTCCTGAGGGACCTGTGCATAGCTCCTATTTGTCATGTCACAAGTCTGCCAACATATTTCTCACAAGTGTGGAATGGCCCTCTCTGTTACCCTCCAAAAACACACACAATGGAATGAAAATTTTCCAGTAAGAGCAATCTTGTGATCTCCACGGTGAATGCTGGATGGGCTGATAGCATAGGTGAACACGCTGTGCATCCTGAATGCTGCCGTGATACCTCTGTGGCTTAATTGCAGTGTGGTTCTCACCACAAAAGCAGCGAGTTTATGCAATCTGCTAAGCAATCACCCTGTGGGGTTCTGGCACAAAAACTTTCTGAAGTCTGACTGGCAAGGAATAACTCTGCAGGTGTTGTCTGTGGGCACAGAGGTTTCACAGTTTCGAGAGTTTCTCTGTTACCTGATCTTCTCTCTCCTTCTCCACTTCACCCTCACATTTTTGCACCTTTTCAATCTACTTTGATGTGTAGCTTAAACTACCAGGTTCGTGACCCAACAGTTGCATAATTGCATTGCAGATGCGCATTGTGATGGGGGGGTCACTCAGTAAATTGCAAGACATCTGCTTTATTCTAACTCAGGATCAGGCAGCCAGTGGTTGACTACAAAAAGGAAATTCACAGCTTCACCAGTCTTTGCATCTCAGAGGTTCAACCCCTACTGACTCAATCCTCTATGATATACAATACGTATTGTATGTGATATATAGTGCAGGAGAGAACTGGTAATTATGGATGATAATAAGAAGAACCTGGAATTAATATTTTAAGTACCAGCTCTATTGCAATCCCATTTTGGCTCAAGCAAATCTGAGTGCTCTAGGAGAAGGTGGTCCTTACCAGTTAGAAAAAAATGAAGATCTGATATAGCTATCTGCTATCTATGTAAATGAATTAATATTCAAACAGTAATTTATCACACTCCCACTAGAAGTTCCATAACATTTCCATATACACCTAATGCTTCATTTTCATCTTTTCACCCTACACATTAAGAGCCAATTTGTCCATAGCGATAGTTAAGAACAGAAACAGGATCAAAAGACAGTGTCAGCCACAAAAAGATCAAAAAACAATATCAACAGCTGCAAAAAAAAACCCTGTCTGGAAGTATGTGCTCATTTTTTCCCCTCTATCTGCAGCAATCCAGAAGTATGATAATATAGGAAAGGAGCTTCAGTATTTGATATGAAGAGGCGTATGGAGTCCCCTGTGGGCGTTATGGCTCAGTAGTTAGTGTTATCCCTAGTACAATCCTCCATGAAGATGTTATTCCCAATTAAGTCATAGATACAGACACTCTTTGAGTGGCCATAATTCAAAGCACTCTTGTGCTTGTTTGCAGACACTTGGTTTGTATGATCAATGGTGTTTTGCATGTCTGATATTGTCCCATTGATTTTTTTTTCAGCTCACATGCATCTTGTATCACACTGTCTTGTGCAGCAAATAATGGTGGAATGCAATACAACAGATGTAACACAATGCAATAACCAAAAAAAGGACAAGTAATTTTCTGATCAATAAGCCAATCCATTTGGTGAGCTAGAAGAGATCAGTTTGGAGACATGATTTATTTTTCCTTTAGGCAATGCATGAAGTACAATTATGAGTCTCCTGTATCTGACTTACCAGAAATCTCCAGTGTGTAGAAGATATGTAGTAACAACTGATTGAGGCCTGATGGTTTTCCATGGTGCTGTCTGTGGGCATGCTCTGCAGAATGTAAGGAATCTGCAGAGGGGTTAGTCTCCCAGGTGCTAAAATTGTCCCCTTTGTCTCTTCTTACTGCAGAAATTGTGTTTTTATCTGCAGAAGACTTGGCTGAATTAACATTAACTTGCCTATTTGACATCACCCTGCGCTTAGGGGGACCCAGATGATGAAACAGAACCAACACATCAGATATAGCTCACTAAGACAATTTCTGACCAAAAGCAAAATAAACCTGGGATGTCTAGCACGCAGGCCATAGTTAGAGCTACCTACCTAAAATTTAGTGGTTCCAAGCAAAACGTTGGCTCAAGAGGACCAAAAGAGCCTTAAGGTCCTTTCATGCTTCGCTGTCGTGGGGATGGTCCCTTCTACCACCTGTATAGCTTTGTCTCTGAGGGACAACACTGTCCATCAGCCTGCACAGCCAAAGGACCCCACTTCTGCCTGGAGTACAAGGTGCTTCTTCATACAGTACCTGGGGTAGTTTCTTGGCCTTGGCAGCATCACCAGTCCCCATGCACTGCTTCCAGGGCATTTGTGTACTTGAGAAATGGTTTTACTGGGTGCAGGCAAATAGTTTTCAATAAACATCAAGGGACTGTAGGTCATTGTGTGTGTCAATGACACTTGTGCTTACTTTCTGCAATGAGTGAAGGAGTGTGTATAGCAGGAGAAAGCCTTCATCCCCCTCTCTCTTTACTCTCCAGGAGCCTCAGTGCATCCTGTCTCTCCCCCAAAAGATTTATTGACATTCATCACATTAAAAAAGGGGTGAGTTCTTGAAAGTGTTTTTTTAAGGGAGCTTCTGAGATTATACCTGGTGGGAGAAGTGATCAACACCAGAGAGCAAGAATTCACCCCAGTTTTTCACTCATGTTTGGTGGCAGACTATTACCAGAAACACTGAGGATCCACTGTTTGCACTTCACTATTTTAATGGATGTCAGGTGGGAATCAGTCTGATTATTTCTGGGAGAATTTAAATTCCTCATTTCAAATTTCAAAAGAATGGGCAGCAATTTGTTTCCAGCACCTTTGTTCTTTCTTCTTCACAGCCACATGCTAAAACCCGGACGTTTTGCTCTCAGCTATTAGTACTTGACATAAGGTTCTTCAACCTGCCTTTTCCTCTTCTGCTCCCTTTTGCTTTGTCTGACAGTGTAGAGCTGACAGAACCTGAGTTATTTCAGTGCCTCGAAGAAAAGTTAGACATCACTGCCATGAGACACAGCTTGACTGCATATTAGCAAATACTCAAGCCATTTGCAAACCTCCTAAGTCTGATCCTCTTTGTGTTTTCTGATGCTTAACAAGTCAAGATTTAAAGAGAGAAATGCACAATTAAGAAAAGGTGAAAACAAAAGCTACAATCATAAAAATCTGGTAATGACTTATCCCATGGGCTAGATGCTAACTAGTGCCTTTAGAAGCTTACACACAAACTTTCATCTCTTCCCTCCTCTAAGTTGCTGTGACCCTTCATAGTATCCAGATGTTTCCTCTTCTTACTTCAGTATCTCATCACTGTCTGAGGCATTCACCTTTTAAGAGGCATTTTTGCAGTGTTGCTCCCTACCTGCATCTGAATATTTTTCATTATGTTGTTAAAAAGTTATTAAAAACTGTAGTTAAGAAAAACATACTTTCCATATTGAGTAAAAAATCCAGGTTATATTTTAATAATTACAGAATCCTAAAGAGATAATGGAAACAGTCCGTATAGAAACAATCCAGGCGGTAAGGTGCTATTGGATCTTCCATTGGAAAGTCTCAACGAATAGAGCATTTACCAAAAATAGTTGTAAGCATGTGAATGATTGTGACTATGTAGCTAATGCACGTGTGACAGGTAAACTTTTGCATGGGATGGACAAAACATGATCTGTAAAAGTGACCTTTATTGTTTCACAGTCTTATTGGTAAAGCCAAATCTCCACCAAATCCTCTGTACGTTTAGAGTTGGCAAGGCAGGGAATTGTTTCTGTGCACTTTGTCAGCTGACACCCAGCAATGATTATCAGCTGGTTTAGAGGATGAATCCTTTCGTCACTTTCCCCTCACTTGCACACATGCTCATGCCACAGCTTTGCCAGCTCTCTTCCTCTTTGCAACCTTCAACTGCAGCCTCTCTTGCTCTCCGTGCTTCTGGATGCATCACTGGGCTTCGTCTTTCTGCTTCCAGACATTTCCTTCCCTCCGAGTCCTTCCCAAATGACGGTTTGCGTGGTTGTTCCCTTCTTGGACATATTTTGTTACCCCCACCTTTTGGAGAGCAGGGGAGAAAAAAGTGAATGTTTTGAGCACATTTTACCTTAATGTTTGTTATATGTCTGTTTACAAATAATGCTGCACCATACACTTTTTAGACAGCTCATTTTGATTAATAGACAGCTTGATGATAGATAGGTAGACAGACAGCAAGACAGATATAATAAACAGCAAGACTTAACTCTGACAGGGCATGTTGTTTATTCAGAACAAAGTGCTGTCAGATTGCTAAAACTGGAGTGGTCTCTTAGTGCTCCAGGCTATGTTTTATGTCAAGGTAAATCCTGACCATTAGAAGTCCCTTGCTAACAGCAAGTGGGTTTGATGACACACCCAGTAATGTCTATAGGCCTGGTGAAGTCACTACCCAAATTTGGGTCTAGGACACCTGGCAAGTGTAGCCTTATCTCAACATCAGACCTATAGAGGGCTTTTTAGCTAATTAAGTGTTAATGACTGCTTTAAAGTAGAAGTTTAGAACTGGTGAGTCCTGGCATCAGAGGAAACATCTTCCCACACAAGACTCCAAAGAGAGACAATGGCTGATAAAGGCAATAAAGAGTTTACAGATACTACAGAAGAAAATAATTACACAATACATTGTTATATATATATTTCAAAAGAGTTAATAATAGTTTGGGATGTTTCTTCTATTGATTCCACAATTTCTGCTTTGGCAATAAAATATTTTATCACAGAACAGTTGCATGCCTTCATCACTTCACAGCAGCACTAATGAAAATAATCAATCTTTGTATTGATAATATGTAACTGCATATAATCATCATTACCCATGTATGGAAGACAGAAAGCAGAGTCTAAAGGATTGGAATATTTTTTGCAGCAAGGCCCTTCAAAGATAAATGTGTGAAGGTCAGGTAAAGTTTTCAGCACCAGATCCTGGAGGTGCTTAATCTCATTACTCAGTGTTGCCATCATTTCAGTAGACCCTGGATTGTTTTAGAACTGACTCAGAACTGCTTGTTAGATTTAGTGAAGAAGTCAGTTCTGATCGCAGTCATCATTCCTGTGGAAGAAAAACACATCAAGTGTGGCAAACACATGCGGATCTGGTTCTCGCAGGTGTATTTGAAGAGATGACAGAAGCATGAATAGTTGTGTGCCATTTACATTGCCTACATCTCCTACATCTTCCTCTTTGAGGAACATATAACTGCTTTTACTGGTGCTTTTCACGAGGTGCTGTTAAAAGTATTACACTCCCATGGCTTTGTCTCCGCTGTGGGAAAGCAGAGTACAAGGGCATCACCAAAACCCACATGGAGGCAGCGAGCTAGCAACAGCCAGAAACCCCCGCATTCCATATTCTTCACACAAACATCAGATGGAGCCTAGAGCAATTATCTGGCTTACCCTCCAACTCATCACCTGGTTTTACAAGGACAGTTTAGAAAATAGTGCAGCTCCCACATCATCATAACCTGCAATTTCTTCATTGAGTCCCAGTTGTTTCCTTGCGTCCTATCCCCCCTGTCCCATCCTCTCAATGTCAGTAAAGAGAAGAGAGCTGGTGTGGCTTTTCTTCACAAAGGCCACATGTATGGGCACGGCACAGTGTTTGCAGGACTGAAGCCAGTGAAACAAGCACAATTTGTTCTAAGGAGCCAGAACTCTGCTTAGGCAAGACTTGTTCTGCACCTTGCTGTGTGGTTAAGTGCCATACCTCACCTGCTTAGGATCTGAGTGTGTGAAGGAAGCCACCTGTAACACACAAGGATAACAAGTGCAGTAGTCCTAAAGCAGCAATGCAAACATAGCTGGTCTCTCCTGGCACACATGTTCTGTAACTCTTTACAGAGCACTGATATATAAAAAGCAGCTCATACCAATTTCTTCTTGCTGGAGAGGTGCAACCCACAGTACTCTTCTCTGTGGAGCAAGAAACCTACATGGGCCATGACCCTGTATTCTGGTTCCTGTGAATCCCTCCTTGCTGAGGGGAGGGATGAAATAGTGTGGTTCAAAGACCCATGAAGAAATAAGGGCCAAGAGAGGTAAGGAAAATGCAACCATACCACTGAGGTTATGGTATAGCAAAAAGCAGCTGGATCGCAAAAATCACAAGTATGCTGAAAGGAGCTGAGTGACTGAGGGAGGGATGCTATGGATGGGAAATCCATATCGCAATCCAGTGTGACCATCTGCGGTAGATGTACCCAGCCAGTCAAAATGACATGCAATAAAAGAGCAGGAATTCTTTTCATAGAGGAGATTTTCAGAATTGCCACCCTTCCCCTTGCTGGCGTTTCCAGTGGGTAAGTGCTTATTAAGTGAGAGTGGGGCTCCTCAGTCCAATTTTAAATGAACACTGTAAAGAGGGCTTTTGACAACTTATTAAAAATTTAAGTATAATAGAAAACCCTTGGATTAGTTGATTTTATAGTTAACATTTTTCTGTTGGAATACCAGCACATGATGTCTGTCAGCAAGCCAGCCACAATAGCCTCAGGCTGATATTCCAAAAATAAAATAGCAGTCTATATCTGTCAGGGCTGTGCCAGTGCCATGTTCTACATGAGCACTTCTTTAACCTGATAATTCACACAGCTGAAATGTGCCTAAGAATCAGCTGGAGTGTTCTTGCAATCTGAAAGAAACTCTGTTCTCATCCCCGTCCTGGCATAACTGGAGCCACTAGCAGCACCAAACTTTCAAAACAGTCCACAGGTTGTGTCAGAAGAGCGCTGAGAAGTCACAACAAAGTTAAACAGGTACGTGAGAAAAAAAACATAGGAGGGAGGCTGGTCCATTTTAAAATGAAAGGATGGTTGTAGAGATTTTTTTAAGGGAAGTAAGATCAAGGAAATAATGTGGTTCAAAAGATCACTAACGATTGCAACAGAGACCTAAATTTGACCAAATTCATGAATGATCTGGTAGTTGACAGCTGGCATAAATGTAGCCTGAGTTTGTTTCCTCCATTTAGAAAAAGGGTAGTCGTGTCCCAAATATGGGGGTTTTTTGCAATTGCAATTGTGCATGTACAAGCACCCATATAAAATCTGCCTAAAATGCAAATATGTCCACTGAATTTACAGAGGTTAATTTTTTGCTTTGTTTTAATATAGACCTGTGTCAATTGTGCCAAAATATTTTAGTGGAAAAGACACACCACTCCAGAAAACCTGATAGATTTGAAGGCTAACAAGGGACCCACACACAAGCCCCTATGTTGACCCACTTGGAGTGACAGCTTTTGCCTTCCTCTTCCTAAACTGACATCTTAACTGAATGGACATGGAGTCAAGCTCTCTTTGGAAGCTAGTTTTTACAAGAGGAGATAACTCTATCTGGTAATATTGGGAACTGGAGGAAGAAAAAGAGTGAAGGTTCAAATGTAGAAAAATGTGGGCTTAGTGTAGGACCCAGGGGCATTCCAAAGTGCTCGACTGTTCTGTAGTAATGGACAGTGCAATATTTCCCTCAGTTATAACTTTGCTAACTCCAACATTTAATCCATATAACTTTTTTATTTGTGTAAATTTGCATTTTCTGTCCCTCTCTCCCAGTTACAATTTTCCCAACTCACCTATGAGTGAGCAGTATTTGAATATTTAACAATGTGCATATATGTCTGTACATATTTCAGCACACACACACACGCCACTTCCGATTACAGTCGGACTGGTGACTGGACTGGGAGATATTCTTCAGGACAGAGAAAAAGCAGAAATAATTAGCATTTACTCTGTGAGTGCTTCTAGTGTTGACAATTTGGAGGCCTTTTTAATCACTCGTATTGCAAGCACTTATATTTGTGAGTATTACAAGGGTATCACAGGAAAGGATTAGTTTAAAATTTCTTTTTTTGCATTTGTGACAAAGTTTGAATGTGGGAAATTATAAGGAATATTTTCATTTTTGCTGCAAATTTGATTGTTTAATACTTTGTTTTTCCTTACAAAATGGAGAACCATAAGGACACCACTGTCTCCATTTTAACCAAGAAAACACATGAAAAAGCAAACACGAGACTATGGAATACAGACCCTTTTTAGAGATGACGAAGCAACAGTTCAATTTGTCATTGCACTGAATGCAGCTGACCACTGAAGAAAATGGATCCTCTGTCTACAGTGGTCATGTTATGAAATGAATCCTTTCACTGTATCTCACTGTTAATAAGATTTATACGTTCTGTGAAAAGCAAGGCATTCCCATCAAAACTGATCAAATTCAATATAATACAAGTTACAAGTTTTGCCCATATTTGTGGTAAGAGGATTCTGCTCTAGAACTTAATTAATTTCTGGGATGGGGCTTTTGTTTTCAATTTCAACCCCAAATTCACTCAGCAGTCTGTATTTACTTATTTTTTTTGTCACCATTACATGTCTTCTCTTAGGTTTCATTTCGCTAGGACAAAACAAGCCAAGTGGGTTAGACTTTCTAACCATTGCCCTATTCATTCTGTCAGCTCTTCTTCTGCATTTGTTACTCTTTTATTTCAGTACTTCTTTCCTCCTCATGGAGCATCATAATTGTACACATTATCTCACATGGAGTCTTCTCATATTGTCTTGAAGGCCATTGACAGTACTCTAGGAAATACTCTCAATTCAACAACACTTGATTTTTTTCTCTTCTACAACCTCTTATGTTACTGAGCCTAAGGTGCTGGGCCTTTGTTGCCTCTCCATTAAGTCAGGTCTGAGAGTCAGCAAGACTATTATTACTGTACAACAATAGAGGTTACTACAATTGCAAATGGATTTACTGGATGAAGAAAAAGAGGTACAAAATTGTATCTACAAGATAGAACAGAAGCAAGGAAAAAAAAAAGGGAACTGCCGTCAAAGGTTTCTTACCTTTTTTCAGGGAAATACTGAGTATTGCACTTATTGCTCCAGCACACAGAGATATATATGTCAGTTTATGGATGTAGCTACCATATCTATTGTGGCCTTTATCTATCTTGCATTCTGTCAGAAGGGGTGTTTTTAGGTTCAGTAACAGGATCTCCTACTATGACAAGGTGATTTGTTTAGTGAATGGGGAAAAAGCTGTGAATGTTGTCTACCCGGACTTAAGCAAAGCCTTTGCCACCATTTTCCACCGCATTCTCCTGGAGGAACTGGCTTGGATAGGTGCAATCTTCAGTGGGTAAAAAACTGTCTGCTGGCCAGGTCCAGAGAGTGGTGGTGAAGGAAGTCTCATCACACTTGCAGCTGGTCAAAAGTGCTGTTCCTCAGGGCTCAGTACGGAGGCCAGTCCTGTTTAATACCTTTATCTGGTTCTGGACAAGAGGATCGAGTGCACCCTCAGTCAGTTTGCAGGCAACACAAAACTGACTGGGTGGGAGTCTCGGTCTGGGGGAGGGTAGGAAGTCTCTACAGAAGGATCTGGACTGGCTGGAACAATGGCAGAGGCAAATTGTATGAGGGTCAGCAAGGCCACATCCCAGGTCCTGCACTTCAGTCACAACAATCCCAGGCAGTGCTACAGGCTGGGGGCAGTGGCTGGAAAGCTGCCCAGCAGAAAAGGACCTGAGGATGCTGGTTGAACAGGAGTGGCTGAACAGGAGCCAGCTGTGCCCAGGTGGCCAAGAAGGCCAATGACATGCTGGCCTGGATCAGCAATAGTGTGCCCAGCAGGACTAGGGCAGTGATCTTCCCCCTGTACTCAGCACTGCTGGATCCTTGAAAATGTCTTTTTAATTAGAAAATGTGGAAAAAAGTCTGAAGCACTTAGGTTAAGCTACAAGTGCACACTTGAGATACACAGATACAGAGGATTTGTTTATGAGTTATATGAAATAACAAAACTGTCATGCACAATCAATACCTTCAGTCTTTCAAGTGTTGCACAAGGAATATGTTTATGCACCCTCACTCCCCTTTGTTGAGCTGCTTCACCACTCTGCTGTAATTCTCAAAGCAAGGAGAAGCATTAGTGTGACAGAACATAACATATCCACAATGATGTTCAAAGGTTTCAGAGACTTCTGCTATTTTTCTGGAGATAGCAGGCATACCAATTTACCTCAGGACAGAGCAACCTTCAGAGCCAGCACTTGAAAATGCACTGAGACTGGTGCGATAACTCACACAACTGAGTTTGGAGATGTAGATATTCAAAGATGCCGACATCAAGAAATGAAATCTTGGCCTCACTGGAGTTAGCGCAGACTCAGGCTTTGATCTCAGCGTGACTGTGATTTTAACAGTGATTTTAGAAATGTCAGGCATGGCTCATAAGCCTAACTGACAGAAACAGTTTCATGAATGTCAAATTTAAAAATGCCATTTTTACCTCGAGCACGTGACTTGCTTCTGTACCGATCCTAGGAGCAGTTTTTTACAACACAATATAGGACACACCACACTTCTATTTTCACACACACGGCTCTCACAGTGCGATCCTTGATTGCTGTAGTTATTTGCTCAGGTGTGGAACAACACTGAGGAGCTCCAGCTTTGTGCCTGAATAGCTATTGACAATTCTGAGCCGTGCAGTTGTAATTTCAAATAGTTAACTGGGAAAACAAAAAAACTCCTTTATGTCATTAAGGCTTCTACTCAAGTGCCCAGCATTTCTGCAGTGCATGTACAGCATCTTATGGAAACCAAACTAAAATGAGCTCTTCTACTGCATCTACATTTCCTTACAGAGGTCCTAAAAAAACAGCCTCCAGCCAATTACTCAGACTGGAGAGCAATATAAATTATTCTTCTTCCTCCAGCCCCCGTCAAGTGCTTTCCTATCAAACAATGCCAAAGCCAGAATATAAATGAGGTTAGAAAATATCCATAGAAAATATACATATACGTGTATACACATGCCATATGCGTTATTTCAGGTGCATATAGCACTCTGAACTGCTAAACAGCTTTCTGCATGGACTTCACAGGAACAGAGACCCTGTTATGAACTACTCCCTCTCTATTTTTTTCCATACACTTGGGCAATTGTGACATCTTCTCTCCCAGCAGTGCTTCCTTTGTCTTGAATTTTTTCCCTCTCTGCTTAAGCCCCTCTGTGAATGGCAATGAAACAAAAGGGAAGAAAAATCAAGAGAAGAGTCATTAACAAGAAGATGACCACTCCAACTCCGCAGAAGTATCCTTTACAGAGTGAGTCTCTGACCTCTTCAGTGCAACAAAAGATACCAATGTCAGGGATAAACAGGAATGGACAGAACTGGGAAAAAACCAAACAGATAAGCTAGAGACTGCCTCAGTTATTTTTTAGCCTCATTTTATTGGCAGAATATAGCATCAGTGAAATTGAGGCAGTATGCAGTTTAGGCTGGCATTCTATTTTGTGCTGTAGCTGTTCAAGTGGACTGTATGTTTAAAACCATACTTCAGCTCCTCGAAATCTTAAATGACCAGTGACAGTATCAAAAATGTAATATTGTGAGAATGGTCTGTTAATGGTCAGTTATTCAGAGCAGTATTGCCAAATTACCTGGAGAGATGATGTAGATAGTTAGACTGTTCAATATTAAGCAGTTACCGAGCCTAATCTCTTCCATCTAGTTGTACCTTGAGTAATGCAAGACCTAAAACAGATCAGAGAATTTCAAATGTATGCCCCAAGCATGCACTTAATATATTACAGCAGTAAAACCCAGTAGCAAACCTGCTCCTTAGGCATTGTTAATAGGATTTGGATAATCACAGAAAAAGCCCTTAGTGCTGAAATTATATTCTTTTTGTTGACAACACGTTACCTAATGGGACTGTGTGAAGCTGAAAAGAAAACAACTGATTGACATGAATATTACAGCAGGAAAACACTGGTAACTTCAGTGAGGCCTCCCTGCAAGTTAATTATTTGTTTTACTTTATTCCCCCCTTGCTCATCCCAAGGAATATATTCAAATGAAAATCACATGCTTGTACCTCCTAGCTGGAGTTAAGTGCTAAGACAGCAGGTTTTAAAATGTTCATTGTGGGGATTAGAAGCCCCCCTACCAGGAGTGCCTGGTGCACACCTCACATGGGGCCACTCTGAGAATGCTTCTTCTCAGTTATTTTCTTCATCACAAAATCCATCAGTGACATTTCACGTGTCCTTTCTGGCTGGAAGCTGTCCTATCCTGGCCCTTGGCCAATGAGATAAAATTATATATACCATAAAATTACTGAATATTGCATGTCTAGTTCCAGCCTCCATTTAATACCATTGCTACTGCCTGCTGAGGAAAGACAGACCAAGTAAGTAAAGAGATGCTGCATACAAACTGGAACGGTTAAGTATTAACAGGAAAGTTAGAAAGAGAGATCCCTCACAGGGGTAGGGTGTCCCTTGGCTGTCCAATATGATATTCTCCCTGTCATCCCTGGACTTCTCCTTACATGCAGTCAGGTTCATTCTCTAATGCAATAACTTGGAAGGCAACACAGATTCTGCTTTTCCCCTTTTTCTGGTTTTTGTCTTTTGCCAGTCAGCACACAGTCCAATGAAAGGATGAGAGAAAAGCAGGCACAAGTAAAATTCACTTTCAAGGGGGATTCTACCAGTGCCAGACTTCTGTGCCATGTTATTGGTTACACACGACAAACTTTTATTTCCCTGCTTGCTTTGGTACCAAAACTCCCTGCTGGCCAAGAAGGCAGATGCCTGCTTCTGGTACATGGCCAAAGAAAAAAGGAGGCTGTTAGTCTCCTTGGGCTATTATGTGGCCATTTTCCTAAGCAATCTTTGGCTGATGAAGTTCTGTACCCTCTCATAAAGACTGTCACGTGGTGGGGGTAGAAGCGGGGGGTTGATTCCTTATTTCTACGATTTGTAAAAAGGTAAATGTTTATCTCAGTTTTGGCACAGAGAAGAAGAGCAGAGAGGGTTTTAAAGGCACTTTGCATGTAAGTACTCATGAAACAATGCTGTTATTCTCCCACAGCAGGCGGTAAGCAGCAGAAACAGAGACATAACAACTTAGCAATGCAAAATGAGCTCCAGGCGTCTGGTAATTGTACCTTTTTTTTTTTTTTTTTTTTTTAAACCCCTCTGAATTGCATGGGGTCAATCTGACCTGTTCTTGACAATGTTTGCAGTGGCAGGAAGTCCTTGTGGTTTTCAATCAGAAGAGCATTTTAGATTATTCAGGTATGGAGGGAAAGAAGCACAACAACAAACTGTTTATTTGCACTTATTTTGTGACCCTAAAGGGCTCAATTTTTCATGATTTGTACTGAAGTTAGGATGTTTTAAAAGTATTTATCTAAAAGATGTGATTTCGTAATACAACCTCCAAAACAAATTTATTTAGTTCCATTATATGTGACCTACCTTTCTGCCTTTCTCTTAAAATATAAAATATTATGGATAGGTAGAAGCATGTGATTCAGAGAAGCAATGAAACAGGCCAAATGTTTGAAATTCAAAGGTACTGGCAGTTCCCTGGGGCAGGTATCTCAGTGTCATGAAAACCAGAACCCTCTGTAATGAACACGGTGGCTCTGGATGGTTCAGATGAAGCTTCTGAATGGCAAGTGAGCTGATGAAGGGTCTGGAGCACAATTCCTCTGAGGGAGCTGGGGGTATTTATCCTGGAGAAAAGGAGTCTCTGGGGAGACTTCATTGTTCTTTACAACTGCCTGGAAGGAGGGCCTAGCAAGGTGGTGGTTGTTCTCTTCTGCCAAGAAATAAGTGATAGGACAAGAGGAAATGGTTCCAGGGAGGTTTAAATTGGACATTAAGAAAAATTTCTTCACCAGTAGGGTTGCCAAAACTGGAACAGATTGCCCAGGGAAGTGGTTGAGTTGCCATTCCTGGAGATATTTAAAAGAGATGTAGACATGGAGTTTAGGGTCATGTTTTAGTGGTGGACTTGGCAGTGCTGGGTTAATGGTTGGACTTGATGATCTTAAAGGTCTTTTCTAACCTAAATGATTCATGATTCTCTGTGTTTTTGTCAGCTGGTTCCTCATGCAGCACCTACAAGCCTAAGTTCCATCACTGGTGCTTCTGAGGAGAGGGTGGAGAGAGATGAGCACTTATTCAAAAACCAAGCATGCGATCAACAGGAAAGGGCATCCTGGCACTACAAGAGATGACTACAGCCAAGCACCTGAAGAAACAAGCCACACAGCCTCCACCGGGAATGCAAGCAGTGACACTGTCCTTCAGGTGCTCTTCTGCTCCAGCAGCACCAGGCCCCAGGTCAGAGTCAGAGGCTGACCATCATCTCTTATGAGTAATCTCTGCATAGCATTGTGCCCAAACATTGGGAGCACCAACAAAGCAGCCCTGGTCCCTAGTAAATGTGCCCTCTCTGTCTTTGAAAATTTGGTGTATGTAATGATTTGGTCAAAATCAGGAATCTTCCTCAAGTTGAGTAATATGTATTCTTTTTTCACATGATTTAAGTGTGCTGGTCCCATGAAGTAAATTAATGCCTTAGGATTTAGCCAAAAAAGTTTTACTGATAAATGCATGTAAAATTACTGCAGGTGCCTGTAGAAAATTTGTATCTGTCCATAAACTACTTTATGGTTAAAAATACAAACAATATTTAAAAATGCAGGGGAAAAAATGTTTAGCTCTCACCACTAGTTCTGCTAATTGCGATTAAGTATAACCCATAAATACCAGGGGATTACCCATTCCGACTGGATTATGTGTTCCAATTGTTAGAAAAGAACTTTTTTTTACTTTTCTGCCATGCATTAAATTTAATATCATCTACCATGTTGGAAAGAATAATGGGAAAAACCTTTCCTTGGGTTATCAGAAGGTGAGAGCTAATGTCTGCCAGTTAATCCCATTATGATTATTATATACAACTCTAGGTTGGATTCATTCATAGATTGCACAGATATTACTAAATAGGTCTTCAGGCAACTATACATGAATTTCTGTAAATTGTGATCAGGCCTCAGTGCAGTGGCTGTCAGGTGATGGATTAACGAGCTGTCAGTATTAAATTCATTTATTTCTCCTTATCATTTAAAGAGCAGGTGGTCTCTAACTCCAGCAGTCTGAACGCACAGCTCTGAAAGGGCTCGTAGCTTTTTGCAGAGAAATGGGAGGAGAAGCGGCAGATTTCATTTATCAGGAGTAACATTCTGTTCCTGACCTTTCATCTCCAGCACCTAGGTAGACTCTGCTGGTGCTATTGACCCTGCGCATCTTGTGCAGACTGGGGTGGTGTGATGATAAACATAATGAAATAGGATAGACTTGCTGTAACTTGAAATTAAGCAAGGCCTTAAGAGAAAAACCTTCAAAGGACTAAAAATGTGTACATGCATGCTTGTATTTGTTCAAAGAAAGCACATAGTGATTGACTGGACTGTGTTCTGTAGATATGCACATATATTGGTTTCGGTGGAATTGTAAGGTGTGTTTAAATAAGTGCAAAATTTTTCTTACCCTTCTCCAAAGTCAAGTCGGTCCTGGCTGCCTCTGTCACATAAACAGTGTAAATTCAGATACAATTAAAATATGTGAATTCACTTAATTGATTTATTAAAAAGTAAAACTAAAAATGCTGGAAATGTTTCATAGTTATTTAAAATGAGGGATAACCCTTAGTTTAGTCAGGTTATATTGTCATTTTTTTATCCTCTCTTTTCACTGTAGTAGAGCCAATAAAATATTTGGCTTGAAAAAATGAAAAAGGGTGAGAAAGGGTTCTATTTTGACCTTTAACTAAGCAGCTCATCTGATTGAATCTCTGTATGCTGAAAAAAATGAAGACAAGCAAGCAGGAGAATTTTCTTTCAGGAGGAAGGGTCTCGCTGGGGCTACATTTCCTATCATCTCACTTGTTTACACAGCGTCTTTATAAAACTTACTGCAACTCCCATCTATTACTGCAGTATTCCAGTTAGAAGCTAAACGGGTACTGAGGACTCGCTTGGAGAGGATTAGTGATCATAAAACAAAGTGAAATATCCACCCGCTCAGTACCAGCAGGCAGCTTTTCTGCAGGTGAAGATAAAGAGGAGTAGCAAAAGATTTGTTGAAAGAGTTTTTTAATGCTTCTTATCTTGTCTTACTGTGGTGGTAAGTGTTGTCAAAGAGTGCTTTCATCAAGAAGTTGCATTACAGTCATTACAAAGAACGAGGTCGTGCTATTGTCAGCAAGACTACTGATGGCATAATACAATGCTGTGTGCAATGAAAATTTGAAAGACAGGATAGATCTGCTACTAAAGGTAGATTTTTCTACAAGGGTTTTCCCCTCCCTTTTTATAAGATGACATTTTAATTGAAAACAAACAAACAATGCACAAGGGGTAAAGGAATTCCTAAAGCACCCCTTAAGAAAAGTCGTCCTGAACACATCTTTCATTATTTGGGAGGTAACTTAAACGCATGAATTAGGGGTGGGTATCTCAGAAGAAAAAAAAAGCTAAAAAAAGAATGAAAGCAGACAAATAACCTTTCTCAAGGAATTTGTAGCTTACATTTGTGCACCCTAAACATGTGTTAAACCACCTCTCTTTTCATTCCAAAGCACTACTGCTTTGAGTGGTACTTGGCAAGAATTCAGAAATGCTGTATTTGAGCAATGTGGCATTGAGAAGGAAGATGCAATGTAAAACCATTTCATAAAAAGCAGGTAATGTCAGGACCCATCAGAAAGACAGTTTCTCCTGAAACGACTTGAATATTTTGATATTTATGATCTGTTTTGCCAACATCTTCTCCAAAAAAACTCTCTCACTAAACCAAACCAAACCTTATAATTGTGCCCCAAAATGTTATTGGGACAACAATGTTGCTCAGATAAGTGTGAAATCAGCTGATGTCCATTCCTAATTCTCAGGCAGTGACACCACAGAGAAGTCCATCTTTAAAACTGTTTGGAAATAATATCTTCTTTTATACCTCCATATGAATGAACATATTCACACTTGACAGGTTCACTCTTTGCTGGGTTACTACTGGCTGGACGGCCAGGCCCAGAGCATGGTGGGGAGTGGTGCCACCTCCAGTCAGTGAACGGTCACTAGTGGGGTTCCCCAAGGTTCAGTTTTGGGGCCAGTCCTGTTTAATCCCTTTATTGATGATAACAATTACCTCAAAGGAAGGTGTGGTTAGGTGGGGGTTGGTCTCTTCTCCCAAGCAACCAGCAACAGGACAAGAGGATATAGTCTCAAGATGCACCAGGGAAGGTTCAGGCTGAACATCAGGAAGAACTTCTTCAGTGAAAGGGTTATTAAGCATTGCCATGGATTGTCCTGGGAGGTGATGAAGTCATCATCCCTGGAGGTGTTTAAGAAATTACAGGGCTCTGTACGCAGTGCCGTGATCTATCTGACCAGGTGGTGATTGTTCAAAGATTGGCCTTGATGGTCTTGGAGTTCTTTTTCAACCTTAATGATTCAGTGGTTCTGAACCCTCACCTCACTCCATTTAGATGTAAAATTAAAATTCTATATAAGTTGAAATTATATTTGGAAAAAAAAAAAAGGACAGCTACAGATTTTAGAAAGTTACAGTAGACAATAAATCCATTTTCAGCTTTTTGGCTTACAGATGGCCTTTCTTCCTGAAAATATGAAAATTATGCTTTCATAGGACAAATCACCTAATTGTTTTCTCAACAATTCATAAAATAGATGTTTCTCTCCTGAAAAAATCCAAAATTAATACTTAAAATGAGACTCAGACATAATTATTTCTCTTTTCATTTTTTTCTCTGCCTTCTTCCTCATTATTCCGTTGGGTTAATGTTCTCCATGTGAAATGTTGAAGTTGATAAAAGAAATTGGTGAGATTATCCCATCTTTATCTGACTTTTTATTGTGACCTATTGTGCATACTACTTTATGCATAAATATCTATGATATATTTTTTAAAAAAGTTTTCCCATCAGTTTTTGGGAATTTTTAACTTCCATGGGCACTACTAATCTTTTTCCCCAACTTCTAAAAGAAATATTTGTTCCAAAAAGATGCTAACCATCTAGTGTTTTGTTTGCATTCTATTAAGGGGCTTGCTTAAATATTCAAGATATTCAAGAGAATGAAAGGAGCAAAATGCCTGATATTCTACTTTACATTACTGGAATTCCTCTCAAGACTGAAACAAACCCTTACTCGTGCTTGTTTCACACACTTTTACAGACAACTATTGGCAAGCCATGCGAATTCTGGAGGCTGAAACTTTTCTCTTTTCACCTGCCCTCTTTCAGTAAACATTTTTTCCATATTGTATATCGCCTCCCTACGCAGCACTCGGCCCTTCAGCACAGCTTGCGCTGCTGACAGCATGCCAACCTGCTCTCATTCCAGCTCCACCTTCACCATCTCTCCTCCAGGCCTCCCCCTCCCCGCCTGCATCATCCCCCTTCTCCCTTTGCCTCATAGGCTCTCCCTGTCTCTTTTCTGTTACTGGTGTGCTCATTGTAATTCCCTGACCAGCTACTTTTTCCCAGTGTTTCTGCATGAAAGGGTAATGTGTGTAAAGTGCTCTCAGTCCGCCAGCTCAGTAGTGTTATATAAGTGAGAACACTTGTTCGTTGCTTATCAGATTAATGAATATTTAGATAAATAATACTTTCTCCAGGCAGCCAGCTTCAATGTGTGCAGGAATGCAAATTGCAAGGTGGGAAAGGTAAAGACTTGGTGCTTTGAGCAGCCAAACAGGTACCCAAGAGGGAAGTCAACCTCTTTGAGACAATGGCCTCTACATCCCTCTGCTGATAGAGACCCACAAGTCGCATAACAGAGCAAAACACCTATATTTTGGAACTGTTCACATTAGCCAATATGTGAAGTTTTCTCTTGGTTTTCTAGGGAATCAAATCCTACACAGCCACACTCACTCTGTTTCTACCCACCTAGGAGCTGCTTTGGCATTATTTCTTGACAGCGTATTTTCCCCTTTCACATGCTACCAGCTATCAGTGAGGACTCAGACCAACACTACTGCAAAACAGGGATAGCACAGAGGTTTAAAAGTTATTGTAATGTAACCCATTCCCAGGCACTGTGAGTGCAGAAACAGAGGATATTCTGTACCTGTCAGGGAAGTAACGTAGTGAAGTTTGCAGGAACCTCTCTCACCTTTAAAAGCCCTTTGCATCAGCCCTGTGAGAAGTTTTTCTAGCGCAAGCCTCTCTCTGTTCTCCCATTTGCAATGTGTTCTAGTCCAAAAGAGTACCAAAGCTGAGATCTTAAAAGGATACAAGGACATTTAGGAACATAGCGTCCCCAAATGTTAATGGCATTTTCCTAACCTACTCAAGCTACTTCTAAAAAGGCCTGTTCAACAGTTCTGTGAGGGTTTCTCTTTTTTAATTGCCCTTGCTTTTGGTTCCCTTTTGGATTGTAAATCAAAAGGAACCAATTATCTATTCATATAGCGGTTTGTAGAAAACTTATTCAGCCCAAACCATATGCAAAATTTAGCCACAATTCATCATGGAATTTAAACACCATTATAAAAATAACAGGGAGCAACAGTCTATCACTAAAATTTCAAAGCATTAGCTTTACCACATTTTGAATATAGACAATCTTCCAGAATTAGTTAATACTAGTACATTTTTGTTACACTCAGTCAGAAGTACCTGATCTCCTCTCTAGACACTTTTCTCAGAAAGCAATTGACAATTTGTAATACTTACTGAATTTAAAAAGTTAATTGCTGTCTAACTGAAGTAGCTTATTATACAAGTACTGGGATTATGTCTGTCTGCCAATGGAATACACTAAAGCATTCCATTTAAGCAATTTAAATTAAAATATCATTTTATAAAGTTGTTTTGATTTTGATTGCATATTGAGATTTTAAATAATTTTCCTTTAATTTCAAGGGAGATGGGTTCCTTTTGTATATTATCAAATTGTAATAATTTCTGTGTGATTAACATTTAATTTATGTCTACACTCTTAGCATATTCTTTCCCTATAGCCACGGTTGTATTATAATTTTTAAAGAAACGGAGTGTTCTGTGCAGTGCACAGTGACGATGAAGCAGCAAAAAGAGTGGTGAAAAAATTCTCTATCTGGAGCTCTACAAGCAATCCCACAGCAGCATGCCACTATCATATTCCATCATACAGCCCAAAAAAAGTTCTATAGTGGCAAGAAGACTTTGTAATAGAGAAAATTAAAATTATCACTGTGCACTCTACAGTGTACTATAGTCACTTGCTAGCCAACACAAGATGACTAGAAGCTCTAGATTAGGCTTTTGCCCAAATTTTTACATTTGAGAGACAGTAATACAGTAGCATTGTACTCTGCAGCACAGATGGTGATCTCTTCTCTGTCCTTCTTCACTGTCTGCTTCAGGACTCACACACCCATTTTGAGAAATTATGAGGCAGTAGATGCTCCACTCGTGTGGAAGTGCACATTTCTTTTCCATTTTGGTGGCTGCTATAACCTTTCTTGAAGGGAGAGTATGAAAAATAGTCAAATTGTCAGAAAAGTGAATACTCTACATTGACTTTGGTGAATGGCTTTAACCACATTCGATGAGGCAGGAAAAATAAATGTCAGGAGCAGAAAGACAAAGCATTCTGACATTTTTTAAATTAAACTTTCTAATTTTTCAACTAAATTCACCAGGGGACAAATTCTCTAGTCTTTAAGCAGCAGGTGAATTGCCTGGAATAGTCCAGTTCAAATAACTTGGATTCCTTAAGGAAGGGTGGGGGAAAATATATGTCTCTGAATACACTTTCAAAGTGAAATGACTGCTCTAAATTCTCTGAGCTGTTAGCAAACTGGTGAAGAAACGATATGGACTAAGAATTTAGCTTTTGATTTACAGGGAATTTCACCCAGACAAATACTTCGTAATTTACACAGTAAGAGTTATAGTCAGCAGCACTTTAAACTGAAGTATCCTAGGTAATTGCACAACTCCCCCATATCTTTTCTGGAGGAAATGCTGTTAGCAGCAATCTGATTGAGCTCATCGGAAACAAGCACCAAGCAGGAATTTACATCCTGTCTTTGTCTTAGGACCTCATCTTGAGTTTACAGATTTGTTTTCCTGCTAAGGTTTGTAAAGGAATCCATGGATGGTTAGTCAGTGCACACTGTGTATTATTTCTCCCTTCTGTCAGCTCTTTGCTTCGGAAAGCTGATATGAAAGACTCCTCTACTAGCTTTTTTGAGTGTTCTGTTAATACGCTGTAAACCAAAATGCGCACACAAAATAGAAAAAGGAAAAAAATATCTGTAAGATAACAGCACCAGTACAGCAGCTGAACACATTTAGAAAATGACAGTCTAAGATACAGTAAAAGCAGAAGAACTCAGTCCAAAAGACAAGTTTTAAAAAATTGCATATGCAAGTTACAGCAGTGTGTTGGGTTTGCAGATTAAAAAAAAAAAGGTTGTAGAACTCTACAATAGTACAGCTTTGCTTTTTTTTTTTTTTAATGGAAGAAATTATGTCATCTACAAGCAAGATATAGAAGAGATAGCTTTAAGGACACTATTTGAGAATAAAGTTTTGAATATCTAAGTCAGGAATACCAAGGAATATCCTAGTAAACTCAGTAAGAATAAAAGGAGATTGCCTTGCTGTGAAATTAGATACACTCTCTGAGCTGCTCTCAAGCGCACAAGGTTAAGTTTACTGTCACTTACGTAATTTTAAACAGATTTTGTCTCCTAGGGAAAGGAAAGACACTCATGGGTCCTCTCCCAGTCAAGACAAGAAACACTCCAGGAACAGGGTGCAACAGCCAAAGTTGGATCATCTCTTCAAGGTGGCCCATCAGTCATCCCAATATCAACTTCTCTGTTCAACTGTGCTATCCACTGATGGATCTCTGTAACTCCGATCCCGGTGGAGGCACAGTACTTCTGCTCAGGACACAAACAAGGCTAAAGAGGAGTTGACGACTCATCCTGTCCCTTAACTGTGCATGGATGACATCATGGATTGGGTGTTGTTCTGAGGGGTCTTAATTATTTATTAGAGATGGTTTTGCTCATTATTTCCATATTAAAAGTGTAGCAGAAAGCTGTCATGGAGAGAGTTGGAAATACCAAAAATTTTTAATTCTTCTAGTGTATAGGACATACCAGATAATTTCACCTAGTTCTTGTTAATAAGTTTTAGATTGAGAAGGACTGAAACTGGAAACTTGCATCTGAATCTTTTTGAATCTTACAGGGGATGAAGTCTTGATTTTCATCCGTGGGTTTTTTGCAGATCTACATCTGTCAAATATTCTAGGTCTTCATCAGATCTACAGTTGCACCCTACTCCCTTCTCTGTTATAAGCTCAGCTTCTTCAGAAGTTCCTTTATCAAAATTTAAGAAAAAAATTTCCTTCAGAAAATTGTGTAATTTCTGTCAATGAAGGAAAGAACAACTGCTTAACTCTGCTGCAAAAACACTCAGTCTACTTCCCTTAGTCCAGGCCGCAGAACCTGAGATGAAAAAATAGGGGGAATGTAGAAAAAAAATCTATTTTAAGGTTAACAGGTATCTTTAAACATAAATTATATCTCACCAGCCTAAAACTTCAATTTGCACCTAAAAAGGCAAATCTACAGGATTAGATTTTTCAGTCTTCTCTACCTTCAAACAAATTTTACTTTAAAAAGCCTGCCTAGTGGTCCTAACAAGCTAACAATGTTCATCAAATTTTTTATTGGCTTTGCAGCACTTTCCAATAAAATTCCAATTGCTTCAATGGCTGTGCATTGAAAAAGGTTAGTTTAACTGATTTCAGTGAACAAGCCTCACCTTAGAATTTTGAGTTTGTCTAAATGTGGGCACTTCAGTCAGTGTGGGCTGAGAGAAGGAGAATGACTAATGACTGTACAAAAAAAAAAAAGGTACAAGAAATACTGAGAGACTTTAAGACTTTAAGAATCCACAGAGCTGCTAAATTTGCTGAAGATGCTGGCATTTGGCAGCTCTGACAATTTGCATCTAACAGAAAATCTACCTGTTCTCGTGTTGCATTTAACCACATGACATACTGTCATATTCTGTACGTCTCTGCTCCACAGCTTTTCTGTCCCTTTTACAGTGAGGCTTTTATTCCAATTCTAGGGCTTCTGGGTGACTCCATATTCAAAAATGACAGAAAAAACTACAGAGCATCTGATTTTTTGAATAGCATCTGTATCCACACATTTGCTGTATCTACAGAAATCACATGCCTGAAATATCTAAATAAATAACAAATTTTAAAAAATTAACTGAATTAAATATCTTTATCCCTTTCCTTCTTGTACATTTACAGAAGAATTACTGTAGAGCTCCTTACAGGGCTGTAGCACTTTAGCTTTGCAACCTGCAAGGTTATTATGCACAGCAGGGTTTACTGTTTCATGTGACAAGGTTCTGCCTTGATTTCCAAGTGCTTTATAAGGCTGTCTGAATTGCTCAACAGATACGACACCTGCAGGAGGCCACTCTTATTACTCACTTCAGGGACCACCTAAAGGTGTCTGAGGAGCTTGCAGCTAGGTGGACTCTCATAAAAGAGCTGAGAGTCCAGACTGTATCACAGAATCACAGATAATTGAGTCAGGACAGCAAGAAATTAAGCAGAAAAGGTTCCACATATTCTTCTAGTGAAGACAAGAGAAAAATCCTACAGCACCACTGCATGCAGGGCTTTTTCAGAAGTTACTATTACCTTACCAGCCATTCTTGAACAATGATGTTCATGTCAGAGTTGTGTATTAATCTTATAACTTACCACTTTCATCTTGGCCATTTATTTTCTTATTAATAAAGGCAGTATGCTATCCCCTACTTTTTTATAGTCACAGAGATTAAAGCCTTATGGATTTGGGTCAAAATTAACGCTTGCCTATCTCTGCCTTTTCTTGATGCATTGTGAGGAACGTTGCCTGAAGGACTTATACTCTAAATAATTTTTTTTACAGTCCCAACCCCAAAAACTTTTTAATTTAATATATCCTTTTTTTCCTTTTAGTTACATGTGCTAAGTTTTCCAGAAATGTCTCTAATATAAATATAAATGTGTGTGTGTGTGTGTGTGTGTGTACACACACCCTATATTATCTTGTCAAGGAACCAGGGACAAAGAAGACTTAGTAGCAAATCATTTAGATAAGAGCTAAAAATCCATAAAAGACTGAAAAGCCATCTTGCTCTTGTGTTCTTTTTTCCTCCTTAAAACATTGCTATTCCACAGGCGTGTGAAAGAGGAGCTTTGGGAAATGAAACCCTTCCTACAATGGCAGAAGAGAATCAGAATGGGTTATCAGTGTCACCAACATGTATCTCAGTCCTGCCCTCTCATCCTTGTGTGACTGTGACTTCCCTAATCCACTGCCAGCTAGGTTAGCCAAAGTAGCAAGAATTAACAAGAATTAACAAGTAGCAAGAACACACTTGTCCCTTAGAAATGAGGACGAAATGCAAACACACCTGTTTCAGATAGACCAAAAAGTGGCTATCAAGTTATCATCACCTTTAGCCCCTGCAGACTGGCATCGAGAGCAGTGGGAGGTCTCCTACTGACAAGGCCTCTTATACCACCAGTGCTGCAAAAAGCAGCAGTGAAGGAGAGGTCTGATACGCAGAGTGTAATTAACTGCATTATGTGAAAGGACTGAGGAACCGAGAAGGAGAAGGAGATGAAATTAAGTAAGATATCTGTCTCTCAGGTGAAGGTGCCCGATGCCAGCATGTTGGGATCTGCTTGGTGGTGGATGCACACTCGCAGCCTCTGGAAGGAGGGTGGCTCAGAGAGCCTGTCCTGTGTCTGGCTTACTGCCCAGGGAGCCTGTGAGACTTTCTATCTGAGCGTCTGCTTAACGTGACCTCCAGGATATGCCCTAGATGGTGAAGCTGTAATTGGAGTAAGGGCTAATGACCGTGGTGGTGACCCCAAGCTGGCAGACAAGTGTGACCAGGCTGGGCAGAGGGCCAGTTCTTCCGACAGGGATCAAGGTCAACCTCCAAGGCAGTGAAGAAAAACACAGGTGCAAGAAAAAACTTTGGGTCTCTAGGTGGGGCGGCCATGCATGCTTGCCCTGCCCTCCCTTCCTCCGGCTGTGCCACCTGCATCGGCACAGCCAAGCTTTGCCCTGCTCCCCCAAAGGCAAGGTGGGGGGAAATATATCAAGTTTCCCAATTTTCAAAACAATGCTGTAACAATGGGCTGTTGCTGCACCTGCTTCCTCAGCGCTGAGTGAGCGGCCGCAGCTCACCTCCCACCACAAAGCGGGGCCTGGTCAGCGATGATTAACTCCAGGAGAACACAATAGTCAACATCTGAGCCGCCTGTGTGCCAAGGAGCATGTTTTCCTTGTTTATCTTGCACAGTAAGTTTTTAGCATCGCTTTTTTTACAAAGGCCATGCCTACTCCAGATTCCCAGACGGTGAGTCAGCCGTGGTCCCGGGTGAACCTCTGGACCCATGTGGAAACTTCACCCCGTGAGGGGTCAGGCAGGCTTGCCACTGGAGCACGTTCAGATTATAAAAAACAAACCTGTTTCCTACCACTCTTTAGCCTCGGCCAGCATGTAAACAACCCATGGAGGGCTGGCTGTCTGCACTAGCTGTGCTTCTCTTGCTCCCTGCCTATCTTTTCAGCCTCAGGGCTGCAGCAGCAGGGTGTCTGCTTTCCACCAGTGCTTGCCATTTTATCCTTATGGTATAGAAGCATTATTACCCTATTTTATATTTTAATCAATCTATGTACATTACAGGGCTGTCATTTTAATTCCTAAGCCTTCTCAGTCCGACGTAGAAGGTGAGGATGTGCTGTCTCCAGCAAAATCCAACAACAAGAATAGGCCTCTGAGTTCATGAGCAGACAGTTGGAAATGAGAGCAGCCCTGAGGCTAAGGAAATTCAGAGGCAGTCGAAAGTTTTAGCTAAGCAAGAAAAAAGTTGAACATTTAAAGGGTGTACTACAAGGACTTTTGCATCCCACAGCATTTGCCATCCTAATAAGTGGCTTGTTAGAAGTGAAGAATATGTAGGTGATATTTTGCCCCACCTTCCCTCTTCTCTAGCATATTGCAGTGAAATATGCAATTCCCTCTTGTTAGAACAAAGTGGAAAATATTCTTTACGGGTATCACATTTTGCTATGAAATGGGAAAGAGTTGTCATGAAAATGAAACTTATTATCACTGCTAAAATGACCTCAAAGTGCTATGTACATCTTATGAGTAACCTTTGTAAGATGCAAGGCAGATCAGAAAGTGAGATTGTCTGTTCTGCTTATGCTGTAGTGAGCTTTTGCTCTATCCTTCAGCCTGGGTTTGTGTTATCTTTCATAGCAGTGCCATGTTATGAATCTAACTGTGTGCAACACCACATAAGCCAGACCTAGGTATCAGTGCCATCTCTGTGTCTGTGATGTTGCTGTAGTGCCACCCCATGAAGTCAGCCAAGGTCTGCTCAGTGCTACTTGGCCTCAGTGTCCTTCTACCTTTATTTTCCGACCCCTTGCTCATCTTTTCAGAGCTTGCCCTGTGTTATTAGTTGGGTTGAGGAAAGTGGTGATGTGGTGGGAATAGGTCCCTGGGGGTATGAAGGTCTAGAGTGCCTGGGAGAAGGGTAATGTAAAGGAATCAACCTCCTTGGGATATCCATGCATTTCATAGTCCCACCATTCACATTTTCTGACCTACCTTCTCTTACCACCTCTTCCCAAAAGCTAGCCAAATGCTGTGCTGGCCTCCATGCCAGGATGATTTGCTTCATGGGTCTGGCCCCAGTTTGAATTTCATGCAAGTCAAAGCGGCAGGAGAAATCTTCCTGCTGTAACTCCTACGGACCTTGAAGTATGCATGGTTTAGAGGGAAGCTGTGGAGACCAATCTTGTGTAGCATTTAAGTTATTGTTTGTTGATTTACCCTCCTTCTAATTCCACATAGGTTTTATAATTCTTATTTATTAAAGAACTAAATATAATGAAAGTCTTGTCTGAGCTCAGTGAAATTTTGTTCGGTTTCTTTCCACCATCTCCTCTTAGAGGTTAGTCTGAACCTTGGTGAAAGGAGTGACCTGCAGGCTGGGAATGCCAGAGGTTTTCCACACAATGCCCACAAAGTCTCTGAGACTGATTATGTCGCAGCTTGTTTTTAAATAATGTCAAAATGGAAAAAATCAAGCCCTCAGTCTACATACTGAGCCCTTCTTTGCAAACAGAGGACCTTTATGAGGAAGCCAACATTACCAGCACAGTATCACAAGTGTCCAGCCACTTGTGAGATGGGCATATATCACCCAAGGTTTCCCCTGTAGAAAATCATGATTTCCATCTCCAAAGCTCATTCATCCCAGAAGTTTTTAATTTTATAAATGAACATATGGTTTAATTTGAAGTCATGGTATGGAGCCTAGCTTGTTGGATGGCTGTTTTTAGAAAGCATTGATAACATATGTGGGATAGTGGATTTTTGTTTTGGTTAGAGGTTTTATGGAGGATTTTTTGTTTCTTGACAAGTACAGAAACACAAGATGGATGTATTAGAGCACCTCAGACATGTCATCGTTCATATTGTCGTGGACTGTCACAATGATTGGTATTGAGAAAGGATGTGATGAAATGTTTGTATGGAAAGCTAATCATTGTTTTGTATTTTTTATTGATATTTTGCATGGTATATGCTAGGCTGTTTTTGTGGGGGTGGGAGAGTGGGTTATTTTGCTTTTAACTGTCTGGCTCTTATAGTTGGTCTCATTCTGCTCTGGCTGCAATCTTTGGGCATTTTACCACACTGGTGAGCAGGCCTGGAGCCAATAAGTCTATGAATGCAGTAACAGAAGCCCCAAGTCTAGAATGAGCTCTGAGCAGGAGGAATTCCATCTCCATATGCGCGATCTTGCTCTGCTGCAAAACATGTCAGCATTAAGCCAGATTTTGTGCAGAGCAACTATATAAGAGCAAAGCTTCTTTAATTTTGAGGTACTGCTTTAATACTACTATGTCAGCTGCTGTTTTCCAGCCTGGGAAGCACATCTGGGCTCGTGGTACAATTTGCCTCACTAAACAGTGGCATTAAGCTCTAGCTCCACCTCTTTTCATTGGAGAAAACAATTTTCTATGTTCTCCACCGTGAATGCAAGTGTTAAGGGTCAGCAGACCACTGAGCCTGTACTAAAGTCAAAGAAAATATGAAGAAGATCTATTTCATTTATAGAAAAAAGTGTAACTGCGTTTTTTCCCCCATACCAATCTGATCCCAAACTGGATGTGCTCCACATTAAAGAAAGGCGAGGGAGCATTTTAAAAACAACTAGAGTAATGGCATTCACCCCAGACAGATGTCTGTCACTCCAGATATGGAACCACACAAAAAACCCAAACTGTTTTCCCAGTGTTGGTCCTTCACTCATCTCACCTGGTTAACCATGCCAGCAAATCCACTAATCAGAGGATGTGGGAGCAGACTCTTAGGCTCGGGAGGGTGAATTTCCTTTATGGCATTTGGCTGGAGGGATGATGCTTGCTCTAAAGACTTTTCTTTCACAGAAGGCTGTTAAGGCAGTCCCTGGGGTGTGAGAAAACAGGAGGTGAAACCCAGTACAAAGGAACAATAACAACTGCACACAGCTTCTGCCTTCTTTCACGGGGAAGAAGACGGGGGAGGGGGGAGGGAAGAAGGAAAAAGTGCTTGACTTTCACATAACTTCCACCTCCTGGCTTTCCCTCAGCAGTTCCCCCGACAGTGGAGAAGACTGAATTTAAAATGGAGGTTAAGAGATGCCCTGGAGCATATTTAAGCCTTTGTTACTTGTTCTTGTGAAGATCTGTACTTTGTAACATGTGAGAGGCAGTGGACATACTACTGGCCTCTCTCTTCCCCCATCTCATCCTACATTAAGGGGATTCAGCCTCAGATACATGTAATTTTATACCTAGAAAAGAAATAGGGGCTGAAATTATGTCTTCATCAAGCACAGAGAGGTCATACTAGCTTGTGAGTTAATGTCCAGGATTACTGGAAACACTACCTAAAATAATGGTTTTGTAAAACCCACTTATCAAAGGATAGATGCCTGCAACTGAGACATTGTCGAAGATTAGACTCCAGCACTGAAGCATCCTGCTGTGAGGAAGCAGTGAGACAGCAATCAGGGAAGTGAGCTGGCAGCGAGTACAAGCCATGTCACAGCCATGTTTCTGCAATTTAGTTTGTCCAGCTAGCCTGAAGCCTTAGTCAAAGCAGCCTTCTTTGATAAAACAAAAGAAGAGTCAACTTGGTGTATATTTCAAATTATGCAGTATTTCTTCATAACAGCTTCCTAATATGAATGAAAGTAAGCATTTTTTTCATAGATATGGTTTCTCATAGCTGTCTTGGCATAGTTCTCTATGCCCACTTTGTTTTGATATGTCTACATGGGTACCATTTTTCACCTCTGGGGTTTAGATTTCTGTATGTATGTGTATAGAAGTTATGTTTAGAGCCTAGACTGAAATTCAGCATTGAAACAGGAGGAAAAGCTCCAGCTGCATTTTCTCCTCTGCCCCACCTCTTCAACTGCACTGCTCAGACAGTGAACACTTTTGCTCAGTGTGAGTTATTCACTCGTTGCTGTACCTTTGCTTCTAGTGAGATGAACCTGATGCAGACCACAGATGCACAGAAACCCCAAAATTATATTATTTTATTTACAAATAAATGCTGCACCATTTATAATTTCTCTGGCATGTTTAGTCCTAGTTTAGCTGATAAAAGGGATTTTCAAGAATGACACAACGAAGGAAACAGAGCAATGCATCCAGATTTTCCTTTATGCATCACTTTGAGGATGAGTAACACTTGCAAGCATAGTGGCAAATACAGAAGGCTACCTTGAGGAGTGTGCAATTATGTTAGCAACAAGGGATATGCTATAGATAAGGCAGAGTTTTGTAATTAACTTTTTATGGCATAATGTAAAACAAAAAAAAAGAGTTTTTAAGATACAACATTTTATTTAGTTACCATGTTATCCACCGGAACCTCCTAATCAAATAGCAGCATACTGAAGCTCTCAAAGGAAGAGTAATGCTATGTGTCTCCAAGCATATGTCTCTGTGCTCTCTGGATTAAATTTGGCAATTACAAAGAAATACTTTGGCTTCAGAGATGGCTCTGATACTGGAGAGATTTGCACAGCATTTAGGAAAATCATGAGGAGCTGCAAATCATTCTGTAACGTGTTCATGGGTTCATGGATAAGAGTGTTCTTTGGTTTGAGTATCTAAGACTCGAAAGCCAGAAACAATTGCCATGTTTGTTGGAGTCACAAAACTTCACAAAACATTAAATTTCCAGAGTGCTCTTCTGCCAAAGCACTTTACTAAATATGAAGCAAGGATGAACTCCTCAGTATACTGTGATATGGCTCTGAGTTGTGCAGAATAGAAAGTGTTTAGGTGGCCATGGGAACACCTGATGCTCAGAACCTCTCATAAGAAGTGTGCATTTATGTGGGAACTGTGTTTCTTTTTTAACGAATGCGGCAGTCAGCAAAGACAGGAACTAAATATCCAGCTCATTCAGAGTAACCCCTCATTTGTCTATTATGTTACAGATATCTCCTACATTTATGATTCAATTTAGGAGATAATTTCAATGAAATTGAACGTTGTGACTGGATAATAGACAGCTGCTGAAAAATAAATGCTGAAGAGAAGAGCTATATTTTCACAGGGAAAAAAATGTGGTTTTTTAATGATGAAAGTTTCATTCCCTTATAGGTATTACTATTATACCATCTGAGATTATATTATTTGTGCAATGTGATAAATTATTTTCTTCTATCCATAATAAGTGAAAAGAACATACTTGCTTTTATAATTCATTGTGTTTGGTTAAAACCCAACATTCTGTTAGCCAAAAAATGGAACAAGTCACTGAAGACTTAGTCTGCATTTCAGTTCTCCAGATATTATAACCGACCTGCTCCCTCTTCTTTTATAATTAATTATACTGCAGTCGTACAGATAAACATCTTGACCTATCTGAACCAGGGAATCAGAAGTTTAGCGTCTGGACACGACTTTTGATGGCTAACACTGAGTTTAGATGGTATACTTACTGCAAAGATCGTATTAAAGGAAAAGTAAGGTTAAACACCAAGCAGTAGGGTTTCAAATTTCCAACACTTAAAGCAATAAAAAATTAAGTAGATCTGGAAAATTTAATTCAGACCCTTTCTGCACCATAAGTCTGTGTTTTGTTTTGTATTATAACAACTTGACCTCAGTTGTCATTTGCCATCTTTTCTCCTTTCCCTTTCTCCCCCTCTCTTATTTGTCTTCCCTTTTGTTTTTTCCCCTAGTCTAATTTATCATTCCATCTTTGCTTCCTTTCTTTCTTCCTCATCCTTTAGTGTTTGCTGCAGCGGGCACAAGGAGTCTCCAGGGTCTCAGTTCTCATGTCTAAGCCCTATGACAGCCAAACAGCAAAACAGCAGATCCACATCAGCTTCTGCCTCCCTCTCTCATAGGTAGCCAGTCAGTTTGTTGCTATATTAAAAAAAAATAAAAAAAAAAAAAAGGAAAATTTTAGCCTTCAGTTAAAAATTTTAAGAAAATGTAAGATGCTTAGTGGTTTATATGGGTGAATCTGACAGTGAGATTTTATCAAGCCATGGGGAAACCAATGATTTATTATTTTTATATGTGGTAGGGCAAAGGCAAATGGAAACACAGCCGCTGTATATGAATAGAGGAATCTAGATGCATATGCACGTGTAAACATATTAGCTAACAGCACACACAGTTTCAGAGCTGATCTGCTTCTGGACAGGCTTCCAGAGTGACTGCTTTCCTAGATGAATTCACAGTGGATGTTTTATCATTGTCCTCACAAACACTGTGACAGGTAACTGCTTGTCAGTGGACATCATCTATTGTGAAAGCAATCTTGAAAGCATTGTGAACAAATTCTGATATGCCTAAACTCACCAGTTGATCATACATTGGAAGAATATCTTGGGTTAATGCTTGTCAGGTCACATGTGAATAGGACACACTGACAGCAGGGGAGATGGTTATTCTCACAATACTGAAGTTTAGTTTGTGGAACTGATAGACTGCACGTATTGCATAATCACAGAATCACTGAATGATTGGGGTTAGAATGGGCCTCTGGACATCATCTTGTCCAAACCCCTACTACAGCAGCTTCACCTAGAGCAGGTTGCACTGGTTATGTACCAGGAGCTCATGACCATTAGTTGCAGGCGAAGATGAAATGATATCCTCCATGACTGCACTAAAGGCAGGGTTCCCTGGAACAGACCCCAGGAGTATTTGTCTCAAGGACAGACCCAGTGCAGCTGGTCATTCTGTTTCCTGAACAGCTGTGCTGGGCACAGGGCCATCACAAACAGCCCACTGCCATGATAAAGCAACTAATGGGCTGTGCCACACCCATGGCACATTTCACAATCTCTGGTAACATCTTGGTTTAGAGAAGTCTGACTATTTTCTTATATTGTGGGTGTTGATGTCAGCACTCCGCAGATATTGAAGGAATGCTGTGACTGCTATACAACACTTACTGGGACAGCCACTGAAGAACTAAAGGGTAGGTGAAACTCCAAAGCCAGCCAGTCTTGCACACAGATGCACCCAGATGTCCTGGAGGTGCCCTAGGAATCTGAAGCATCAACGAGAGGAATCATTCCAAGTCTGGGACTCTATGACTGGAAAAGAACTTGAAAGGGCCTTAAGAACAAGGAGAAGCTTGGGACTCCAGTACGTAACTGGCATAGCTGAGCGCAACTAGCCATTGTGCCTCCACTTTCCAAGTATAAAACCACATTTTTGAGTATGTTTGGGTCAGCAATGCAATACCTGTGCATGGATTTACATTGACAGGAACAAGTGGAAGTATTGCCTACATTAAACTCTTCGCTGAATCACACAGCATTCTGAGTTGGAAGGGGTCCAAAAGGATCATCAAAATCCAGCTCCTGGCCCTGCACAGGATAACCCCAAGAATCACACCTTGTGCCTGAGAGTGTTGGCCAAATGCTTCTTCCAAACTTCACTTCAAGGCAGCTACTAAAATATTAACAGGCATGCCACATTAATGGTTTTCACCATAAGTGGTAAGAGTATCCTGTAACAGTATAAGTAACCTGTAACAGCATCTGTTGCTTTCAAATTCTCCACATAATATGAGATTTTTCTTGGTATGGTCTTGTCTTCACAGTAAACATCATCACACCTCAAAGACCATGTAGATATTTGGTTACCTTCTCAGCCAATCAGTCAAACAGAAGCATACTGTGCCTGATGGCAGTCGTATAGTCAATGAAAGGAAAAAAGAAAGATTGCAGCAGTTTACTTACTTTCATTTGTGTTAGGTTTACTTGGCCTGATTGGGATGGTTACTGTTTGTTCTTTGGGAATATTTCAATTAAAAATCAGACTGCGGAACAAATTTTTTGTTACCAAAATCCAATGCAGGTTTTTCTGAGCATTATTATGATTATTATTATTAGTAGTAGTAGTAGTATTAATATACAGTATTATGAATGTTGTATGACAGCTTGGAAAAGTACACTTGAGTGTTTCTCGGTATCAGCAGGGCTTATGGACAGACTCATGGTAAGTCTTCAGTAAAAAAATCTTTAAATACATAAACAAGTAAATCAGTGGAAAGATATATACAGCTTGTGGTTTTCATCCTTTTTACATAAGAAGTCAACTATAATACAAATATTTCATTTGTGGCTGCATCCAGTGGTCCCACATGCTGTGCACAGGGCACAAAAGGTAAATCCAAAATTAAAAAATCTACTGTACTTTCCCCGTGATTTGGTATTATATGGGATTTGTTTTCTCAATTTGTTTACATTCTTTGACAATCTTTAAAGGCCATATAATTTCATATGGATATAATACGATGCCTGAGCATCTGATTCTTATGAAAAGAAAAATAATGTGTAATTTACTAAAGAACACCAAAGGGAAGTAGCAACCTTAGCCAGAGTTTGAAAATTATTAATAAAAAAAGGGTCTTTGGAGATTGCAAGTACCTCTGTCAGTAAAGGGGCTTAATGTTTTTGTTTCTTCTTCAGTGCAGTGAAAGCAAATGATTTCTATGGGGAATATTCTTAATTCAGTACTGCATATTCTATTACCTAAACCAATAGTGGTTTTTAATGCAATGCAGTCAAGATATTCATAGGAATTAAATTTTTTCATAAAGTTTTCTGCAAAGAAACAAAATTATGAGGAATGAATAATTCATATGTTTCACAGGGAAAGGGACACATTTCATTTACTTGTAAAAGTAAAAAATAACGTATGTTGTAAAGTAGCCTGTGTAATATTGGATCAAAATCTGTGTTATTAAAAAATGATGTGAATTAGAGGCCTACAGTCCAGGAAAGAAAACCACCAAAAAAAAACAACATTGAGGTCTGCTAGAGAAGAAGGAGAAGACTGGAGGATGTGGTTTAGAAAGTTTTGTTGAAATATTTTCTGTCAATGAGAACAGGGAGTTCTCGTTTAGAAATGTGTAAACCAATATTACTTCTTATCCACTTCAATCCATCAAAATGATTCTGTAATTAAAAAAAAATTAAGGAGGTATTGTATTTCGCAACCTACAGAATTGGATTTTTCAGTTATTTATAGTATAGATTTAAATACTGAGTTTACAATTGTTCCTTAATATTTTATTGGGTTAAGTGCTCAGTGAGTAATAGGGTAAATGAAGCTGGAAGGGAGCTCTCAATATCAGCTAGTCCAGCCCCCTGCTCCATGCAGAGCTGTCTTTAAAGTTAGAGTAGGTTGCTCAAGGCTTTGCTCAGCTGAGCTGTGAAATTATCCAAGGATGGAGATTCCACAGCCTCCATGGCAAAACCATGATGATGTCATAGTAGTATTCCAAGACACACCTTTTTTTTTTTTTTTTAATATGTTGGGTTTGCAGATGAATTCTAACTTTAAGTCCTGTTTACATGCCACCTAGAGCTGTACAAGTCCTGAATTTCTTGCTTTTATGCCCATGTGTCAAATGTATTCCAGGTATTTTCAGAATTTTAGTGATGTGTATGGGAAAAATATATCAACAGACAAAAAGTATAATCCCCCTAGGAAGCCTGTGTGTACAGCAATATAATGCTGAATTCATTGCTGTAATGCTGAATAAGTTTGTTATTGCTTGAAAGTGTTTAAAATTATTAATATAATAACTACTCCAAGTATTACTCCTATGGAATAAGTACATTAGTTTAAGTCCTTCTCATCTTCCTAAAGTAGTAATTAATTTCAATAGGCAGTTAACCAGAAAATGTTAATTTTTCATTCTTTTTCTTTTTTCCTAAAAGAAAGTGAAAAATCCTTTTCCTCCCATGAGAATCTATGGATGCTACAAATCTGGGAGATTACAAGTCCCTTAGTTGTCTAAATACTTATATTAACAAAGCTTGTCTCAGTAACTTATGAGTGGTGAAGAGGAATCTAGATTATTCCTCGAGAATCAATATTTTTGATATTTGGAAGAATATGTTTGTCCTTGAAAGATGGTGTGCATAATCCTAGACAAAGATTTGGAAAGTCTGTTTTGAAGGTGAGGAAGAAAGTCAAACCAAATTGTGGTGCGCTCTTTAGGCACTGATGAGAAGCTAAAGCCTAAGGAGTGGTGCTGAAGATTTTTATTTTATTCAGGGTGGAAGAGATATTTCACTCTCTAGTCTTCCTTCTGCTGAAAATATCAAGTGCAGAGAAGGTGACGAGTGTGGTTTTTAGTATCCGCCCTAAATTAAATTAACAAGATTAAAGTGTTCTTCAATGTACATGCAAAGCGTGTATCTCCTACAAACACGCAATGCAGTCTGAGCACTCTTTCTTCTGCTGCCAGAGAAGGCCAGGGTTACACTACTTTCCACCCAAGAAAGAATTTAACTTGATAGTGGTGAGTTTGGTTTTTCTGGTTTGATTGTGGTTGGTTTTGTTTGTTTAGTTGGTTTGTTTAGTTGGTTTGTTTGTTGATTGGGAAGCTTTTTTGCTTGTGTGTGGTTTTTTTTTTTTTTTTTAATTTTAAAGCTGCTCTGTTACTGTGAAACACTAATGGGCTTCCTATCACTCGAATAGCCAGAGTATGTGATGTTATCCATTGTGACAATGTTATTAATTCACTGTAACAATAAACCATGACGATCTGTAGTGCATACTGCATGTTGAAATTTATATTATGTTAGTTAATAATGTGGAGATTTTATCTGCCATCCTTTGTTGTTTTTTCAAACAGCTTTTCATGAAAATTTCAAGTGTCTCCTACCCAGTAACAAGTCAAAACGCCTTGTTTTCCTATCATATATAGTGTAAGGAATGGTCTGCACTTCTTCCTTCTCTTTTTTTTTTTAATGACTACAGTTGCTGCTTGAAAACTCTATTCACCTTCTTTTGAGAAAGCACACAAAAATACAAAATCCCTTAAAAATGAAGCAGTCCTTGTTAGTGAAACAGAGCAAGATGGTGTTTATCTATTGACAATAGCATGATCCATTCTGCTAAATAGAAATTTGGATTATGTATCTTTCTGCCTGTGTTTAGAAAGACATTGACCCAACCACAACCTTCGCTTCAGTTTCCTGAAGGATAGATTTTCTTTATCCTCATTTCAGTGACTACACAAACTGTCCAGCCTGGCCTGGAACAAGGGAAGAAGTTCCTTTGTACCGGCACTATGAAAATGAATTTGAAAGAAGTGGCCATAAAATTGCTATGAATTGTCCTCCATTAATTTGAGACTGAGCTCCCAGATTTCTGTCTGAGATTTCCATCTGAGATTTCCGTCTGAGATTTCCATCTGAGATTTCCTGGGGGAAAAGTAGGTCCCAGGAGATCTACATTTTTCTGGTTTATAACACAAGCAACCTACCATGGCTTATGCTATGGAAACAATATGTTCATTCCCTTGAAGAATAGTGCATGTCAAACACATCAGACCTGCTGTGCAGATGATGCATTTGGTAAGATGATTTGAATGCAGTGTTTAGCAAAATACAAACATGTAAATATTTGTTATCTGGAAAACATACCAAAGTCATCCACTTTCACTCAAAGGATGTAAAATCAAGTCTCTAATGTCAGACAGGAAAGAAGATATTTTTTACCACAAAATATCAGCCTGATTCATCTCTTTGTGTAGACACTTGCAAAAAATCACACTGGTGTCAATTACAGACAACTACTTGTGTATCACCTTCCACAAGAGGAACATGAGCACAGTTTCACTAATTAAGCCAGTAGTGGTAGTGAAAAAAGATATGTATGTCCCTTCCAGTGTAATAATATCAATATCCAATATCCATAGGTAAATTCAACTGAGTATAAGGGTCGTTCTTGTTGCCAAAAGTTTTTTATCCTTTCAGTTGGTGGTTGTTGTTTGTTTGTTTGTTTGTTTTTTCTGACAAATATATTACTATTTTCAACAAAAAGAAAATGTACAGAGTAATTTTTCCTACAATCCCCCCAAAGGATTTCTATAAGGAACCCAAAAGTTTAGAGGAAAATTACCTTAGTAACCTTCACTATTCTGCCAAATGTCTTTACTGTGGCAAACAGTAACTGCCAATATGCACTCCAGCAAAAATATAATATGGTATTGATTATTAGAATTCCATGAGCAGAGGAAAACTGTGCTGCATTATACTCTTCACAGTAAATTTCAGGAAGATTTATGATATTTTTATATACTCAATCCAAAACAGCTGATTATGACTATACAACCATAAAGACCTAGGCACTAAAACTATTTTAACAGGAGTTTATACTCCAATTTAACAAATCAATAATATTTTCAAGTACCTAATGTATTAATTATGGCATGGCTTCTTGTCATGGGTTTGGGAGACAGTACAGTAAGAATGCAGCTTGTCAGGCTTCTTGGGTTTGGAGGAGGAGGGAAGCAGGAGAATGCTTAGTAAAACTTGCCATCTCCCTGAATTTAACTAGAGTTTTACATCTCTGCCACACATATAATCCTTTTGAGGAATTCTCTAGACATACAGTCCCAAGATGAGGAAGGGGAGAAGGGAGCACCTTTTCTGCGCAGTACAGCTGCTACGGATTCTGCTGGTGGTAGGGAACGGCCTCTGTCACTCACCAGTCCCCTGCGTTGTGTGATCTTGTATGGGCAGGGATTCTTGTATGAAATCAGGCGAAGTGCAGAGGAAACCAATATCTCTCAACTGTGTCATAGCTAAGATGATTTATTTCTCTGGGGAAAAATATTGCATATATGCATACATAAATTTATCTGGAGCTGGAATAAAAATGCATTGAAAGGGAGAAAATATACTCCTGTTTTATTATCTTCTGCTACTGGGAAGCCATTCCTTTGACTCTTTAGTACTTACGTACAAGTGGACATGTGCTTTATCTTCTGAAGCATCTTTTTGCTACAGAGAGATTTAATTTGTTCTGGTGTTCAAGTTCAATGGACTATTTGATCATTCATTGTGTTAGATCAGATGTATTTAGTTCCTTGATCTTCAGGCAAATCATGAGCGAGCGCAGGACCAATGTCTATTCACCAGCTTACTTGTGTCTGTTAAGGTGTGATTACTTGTTGCTGCATTTCCGCAAAGCCATGGCATGTCATTTTACTTCTGTGTTTTCACTTGCTCAGCATATCCTCTCCTGATGCCTAAATTTAGAGTCAGTAACAATTCATTCCTCAACTTGTATTGCTGACAGAGTAGATGGTTCTGTGGTGATATTCTCTCTGATATGCAGAACACTGCACAAGACAGAGAAGTCATTAATGTATTAAATTTAACAAGATGACAATTAATGGAGAACATTAATGGCTTTTTGGATGTGTTTCATGTTTACATTTAAAATATGAGCATCAATTCTGTTGCAATCCGAACTGTTCTCTGTATAAGTTTCCTAATTGGGACTGAGAGCTACTAATGATAATGACATGATATGAAGTCACTGATGCCAGGTTGGATTTTGTAAAGGGATGAGCACTCTGCATCAAATTCTGCAAGTGCTTCTTGTGCACAGGGCTAAATTTAAACCACATGAATAATTCCATTTAGACAAAGATCTTTCTTGCGCTCCCAGGTTGAACATGTACTTTGCACCTTTTGCAGGAGCATGCAGCTCTTGTAGTGGTTTTTCACCCACGACAATTAAATCGTCTTATTCAATATCTTATTGGTTGGCTCCTAGAGAAGTCAGTTAGACCAAAGACCCTTCTAAAGCTTCTTTCTTTTTCTGTCTGTTTAACTAAAGCTCCATTTTTTCCAACTGCTGCAACTGCTGCTGTGCCAAAAAATGTGTTTTGGATTAAGTTGACATTATTTAAAATCGACTTCCTTTCAGCAAGTTAGGAGACGCCCAAAGAAGCCATGCTGAAAACTAAGTAGGGATTTTTCATCAGGTTTAAATTAGACTTATATATCCAAACAACCTTCTTGAGTTTCCCTTTTATCACACATCACCTGAACCATGTCTGTCCTGAAGTGGGATCACACAAGGAGAAAGGAATCACGGGCCCACTGTGTCTGTGTGTTTCCTTTTAAATATGGGACATATGTTACATAATAAATTTAAACCTAAATTTATTTTGTTGCAATTTAAGTGTAGTCAGATTATTTTGAGTTTGCCATGATTATTAATCCTCATCTGCCCATTACAGTGATCAAACTGAAAAAGCTCAAATGTTGCCTAACCGTGGCAGCTAGTTCACATATCTCATAAAATATTTCTAGGACCCATTTCTGCCACATTCATGCAAGTTTCTCATGTATACAAGTCTTATCTTGCATCATGTGATCATTTAAGTATCAGTAATGGCATCACAAACAGGAGAGCAGGTGGCCAAACTTAGCACAAATCCAGCTGTGGGGAGCCCGACCTAGTGAAATCTAGTTTATCTGAAGTTTAGTTTATGAATGCTCTTGCAAGACTGCTAATGCAGTTCTGCACATATGAATCTTACATCTGTGGCCTTCTGCCTCCTGTGGTGAAAAGGAACATAGGCCACAGTACAGAAAATCAGTTTAGGAAAGTTCTTTGCAAGAAAAATGCATTCTTGCTTAAGAGTGTCTAGCACCCTCTGCCCAACCCAAAACCACAGAGGCCAAGTGCCAAGAAGGTCTCCCTCCCTAAAGACATAATGAAGAGCTGTATTAACAAGGCAATAAAAAAAGTTTGTAATAAATTAACTGCTTGGTTTTCTCAGGGAACATAAAATTTTTTCATCAGTTTCAGCCCATTCCACCCTCTGCACTAAAATGGTCCCAAGGGCTGGCAGTTGTGTTGTCCTGTGCGGAAGCCATGCTCTCCTTGTGGGAGGTCTGTGGAGGATGATGCCCACCCATGGCATGAAATATGCATTGTCTGTCATCTCCACCCATCCACAGTGTTGCAACAAGGAGCCCAGAAATCTTACTTAATACCTCCCTGTTTGTGTGTAATTTCTTTCTGTTTCTACAGAAACAGAATGTTAACATCATCCTTGCAAAGATAAGAAAGCACCAGGCTGAACCATGACATTCCCTTCCCTTCCCATTTTGTTGTGGCTCCATGTTAACGAGTTGCAGGATCCTAAAGAGCAGCAGATACGAAGTTCATATTCTCATGCTACTGGTTAATTGTTTACTACGTATCCAATCCAGTAGACCGAGCCTCTTGATAGGGACTTTCTTGGTGTAAAGACGTGTGCGTGCACACTCCCGTGGGCTTGTGCACAGACATAAGGTGTGCACGTGTGTGTTGAACAGCTCCCTGTGATGTTTAACAGTGCATTTGCTGGAGTAAATGGTGCTCACACAGTTCCAAAGCAGATATAAGTTACCCATATGCTGTGCTTTTTTATCTTTAAACCAAATTTACTGTAAAAATATGTGCAGTATGAGACGGTGATTTTTAGCTTACCTATTTATCTCCACCAGGACATGGATTTTTGCCTTGTTGTACTTGTTAGTGAGCCTCCTGGTAGAAGATTCATTACCATTCACTGAGATAATAAACAGTCTCTGTTCTCCAGTCTTGTTATCAATTTCTATTATATTTTTTGAATCAATTATTTTTTATTCATTGATAATCAACCTTGTAAAAACAATTTTGCATAACCAGCACAATAAGATGAGATACCCATTAGAAAAAATTTTACAAGAAATATCTGTCCCCTGCCCTTTGACAGATTTTCTTCCTATCTCAAGGAAACATTTTGAAACCAAGTCCTTTATCCTAGCTGCCCAGCAGCTAGATACAGAAGCACCCATCTATCTGTCTATCTCTCTAGCTAGCTAGCTAGCTTTTTATCTTCTGTTTGCTTACTGAAATATTTTTCCCTGGATAGTTTATTTTCTCAGCAGTAATTTGCAACATCTGAAACAAAGTGAATATAGGCTTAAACAGGCTGTTATCCAAACTTTCCCCAAAAAGGACACACTGGGAAGTTTTCTTTAAATGTTCAGATCCTCGATGCTTCATATTCCCTGAAAAAAAAAAAAGAAGTAAGTGAAAAATGAACCAGTCATGGATTTTCAGTGCTCTAATGACTTATACTAATGTATTCCTTCATCTAAATACAGATTTCTATTTAAAATTCAGTATGCAGGGGTATTATGAATTCTAGCTTAATAGATTCCAAATAATTGCCCTTTAGAAATGATGAATAGCTGTTTAAAAGCCACTGATAAGAATATACTGTTTCTCCTTTAACAATGGACCTTCCACATTAACTATATCATATATTCTTGAATTTAGTTTATTAATTTTTTTTATTGATATGCAAACTACAAGCTGATGGCAGATGGCAAATAACCCCTCACTCTAACACCAAAATCCTCCCAAAAAAGCCTTGTCTCTGCTACACTTCTTGTAGGGGGACAAAAAAGGAGAGATGAGAAGATAGCTTTTATATTGAAGGCAGGCCACTGAAATGCAGATGATGCCATTCTCTCTTGTACTCTGTTTTCAGATTTGCTGGCATAAAAAGAATAAGATATAAGGTTGAATTAATGACCAGATTTTGCAGAACTGCAACTCAAGATGCTTTCTCTGTGCTGTTCATGCTATCTCTGACTGGCCTTTAAAACAACTATTCTAGACTTGCTCTTTCAGTTAAAAGACAAGCATCCAGAAATACTGAAATTAAAAATACATTATTCATTTATTAAATATAGGAATGACCTGACAAAAAAATTTCACTTAACAGAGCTGACGGTTTCTTCATAACATATGAAACCCCTTGAAAACACCAAACAAAATAGATAAGTGCATCTGCAGTTGAATTAGCAGTTGGCATACAACACGAGACTGGAAGTTTCTGAGGTTGCATGTGCTTTGTGTGCTAGACATACCTGCTGTACTCATATGCAGCACTTGAAAAAATATATACAAAATGTGAATCTATTAGAAGACTAACATCTTATTGCTTAAAATCTTGGTGGAAGGTATGTGTTGTAAAGTATTATAGCAAATATTTAAGGAGGTATACAAAGACGGTGGACAATAACCGTGTTTTTATCAAATAAGGGGGTAATGCTGAAGTTATAGCATAGTGTCATATATAACTAAATGGTTTTTCACTGCCTAATGGTTGGGTTCTACCAAGCTTTCAGATTACAAGCAGAAATAAAACACTGATGAGAAGTGAATATATATGTTTATATTGCATTAAGAAACCAGTATTTCCCATTATGTGCACATTGTGCAATGCAATACCCTTGTACTAGTGCTCACTTGCTCTCTCTGCCCATGTGACCGCATGTAATTCCAGTTCTGTACAGAGAATTCATCTCAGCTAAATTTTTGCTGTTAGAAAAATATTTACCAGTGCACTTATATGCTAAAGCTAACAGCAGAAAGAAAACTTCTTCATTCTTTCCTAGGGGTTAGAAAGTTAGTGTATTGTAAAGATTTGTTCTATTTTTTTGTTGCCATGTTTCCTACCTACAAGCAACGTAAATTTCCAATTAATTTCTCTTGGCAAAGTTAGCAGCGCCACAAGAGGTCCTAAAAGTGGGTTAAAGCAGTGTTATGTCTTAACCAAAGTTGCATCTATAATGCTTGGCTCCGGTCCCTTTAGCCTTTTATTTTTTTCTATAGGATCAGGGCAGTTACCCCCATCCCAAGACCTTTTCTTCCTCCCTCTGGGATAGGCTGCCTTCTCCACACACCACTGGTACCCAGAAAAGAATGGTTCTTCTGTTTGTCTGGCCGACTGCATATTGCATCCATTGCTCCATTCAGCCTGTCTTTTCAGGTCTGGTAGCTGCTGTACAACTTAGCTTTTGTGCTCCACTGCCAGGCCTTTTCTGAAGCCAGACGCTTTTTGAAAAGAGGGTATATTTGCATAAACAATACCAAGTGAGGAGGTCTGCTGGAAAGAAAATCAAAATTCAGCTGAGCGAATCTTCCTGAACGACTCATTTCTTGCAACCAACACCTCCTATCGTTACCATCTGTGTACTAAATTATGGCCGAAAACGTGTGCCACTCTCCCTTTTCGCTTGCTCTTGTGTACAGATTCCTCGTATCAGCTGAAGTATATTTTGTTTTCAAATTTAGGCTGAACAGAGATCCTTAAACAGAATTCGGTATATGCAATGAGGAAAATATGGTTCTGTTAAATAAGGAACAGAAGGCCAGCCATGCATCAGCTAGCTTGCAACCCAGATTGGATTTGTACTGAAGTCTCATCAAAATGCATATCTGAAACAAGATCTACCCATCAGCTTGCTGAGATTTCAGGTCAGTAATGGCAGGGCAGCTTTATCAGAACAGTACAGGGAGAAGAAGGCTTACTGCTGTGGCTGATAGCTGAAGGAATCATTCTGGAAAATATGTGTGCTTAAATTAAATCTTGAGTGGCTTAAGATATTGGATATACTGAGCGCATGTGTGTATGTGTCCACATAAACACAAAAATAAAGAGTTCATACATATGTATACATGAGTGAATTCATGTACATTTCTATGCACAAGCAAACATACACACATCGCCTGTGCTGCATCCTCTGTGTGCATTTACAATATTTTACACATGAGGATAAAAATAATTAGGCTAACCCTGCAAAAAAGCAGACAGGCAAACCAAAAGTAGCCACATGGAAAAAAGGAATAGACCTTCAAAAGCCCCTGCCCAAATCTCCCACTTACTTGTATTTTTTATTCAAATATCTAGCTAGGTAATGCATCTATCACTATTTCATAAAAATGCAATCTTAATTTTGTTTTCTTGCTCAGATCCTTTGGATATAATTAATAAAAATATTTAAAATGTGTCTCCCCTACTGCATTAGGTCTGTACATACAGCATCTTCTGTTTCTTTCTGTTTTCTGTTTTCTGCCTATGAAACCACACTCATCTGTCAGAAAAATGGTGCCTATGGATGCATTCAGCATACAAATGCACCACAGATGAGGGGCTCTCCTGCACTGCTGCCTTGATCACTGCCCACTTCCCAAGCCCTAGTGTCAAGTGGATAGGGAGAAGCCACATTGCCTCCCTGTGTTTGCTGCATCCACAGGTTGAAACAAAGCTCACATTGGATTTTTGTGGGCATCTTTTATTGATCTGGTTTCTTCTGGTTCAAACAGAAGGTTCATGTCTTTTCACCTACAGACAGGGACCCTACCAAATGGGTTCCCAGGTGTCTGAAGCAGCCTCTTCCCATGAATCAAACTACGTTTCTGTCATGGGACTCCAGTCACTCTTACACGTCACCCTGAGGTGGTATTCAAGCAGACAAGTAGTAGAAAACTGGAAGGAGATATATTCACTCCTTCATATAATTTCCAAGTCCCCTATAAGATGTGGAGCTTTATTATACTTACCTGGAATGTAAAGTGGCCTATTTCATACAACACTGAAAAATGAAGGTAAACGAAGATCTCTGAAGTCTTAGTACTAGTAACTCTTTTTACCAGATTTCATTTTGGGAGAATCATCCCTATAAGGTATTTGCCATTTGTTACGTGAGAAAAGTTGCTACACAAATAGCATATATAAAACATATCCATTGGGATTTAATAGATGTAATAGAAATAAGGAAGCCCACTACACAAAACTTGTAAATATGGGTTCATTTTTCTACTCTAGTATCCATCATAAATCTTCCATTTTTTGAAATTAAAGGCATGGTCAGCACCCCTCACTCAAACCATCTCCGTATTAGTTTACAACATAAGCGACTGTATCAAGCAAAAGAGAAAACAATAATAAAAATAACCAGAATTTGGTGCTTGACTAGTAAAATCCAAAATACCTGCTACATAAAATTGGCACTATGCCATAAAATTCTCAGCTCAAGCACCAGAGAGAATGTTTGTCACCTGGCAGCTCCTGATTTTGCAGTAAAGGAGTGAGTCTTTTCTAAGCTCATTCTTCCTCACATGTTCCTGTTTCACCTCGCAAGGCCAAGCAAGGTCCTGTGTCTCCGCAAAAGCCAGGCATGACCCCATTGAGACCTCATCCAGCCCACTCTGCCCTGGCAAGGTGTGAAACAGTGGGGGTGAAACCACTGCAACCTCATGGTGGTGTCAATAGGGAAACATCTGTATGGGTGTATTGGGCCTCAAATAAGCAAGGCGTGTTGAAGGAAGTCTACGTTAGTCTCACTGAAGGCAGCTGTTCATGTTACACCCAGGACATAAATAGGGAAACACAGGAGAAACACATTTCAACACTAGCCAGTGTCAAATCACTGGTTCAAATATATATATATACATATATATTATGTATAACTGGTTTGCTTTAAGACCAGTGACTGGGCTGCTTCTTGAAAATGACCCATGAAAAATAATGGTTTCTCAAACAAAACTTAGAAATATGTCCGTCAGAAAGCAGAACTTGCACTTGAGTGATTGGCAATTGTGTCCTGCAGTTAATAGGCTCCACATATGTCAGCATATACATTAATATAGGTGTTAATCTCTCTGTTTTTCTGAGGATTTTCTCTCTATTTCCTTCCCAACCCTGACCAGGAAAAAGAAAAATTAAAAAAAAAATAAATGAGTTCACAGAAGAAATAATCACGTTTATGTGAGAGGGATATTGCCTGATTAACATTAGCTGTAGGTTCATTATACTGCAAAAAAAAAAAAAAAAATTAGAGAGAGGGGAGGGTTGGGAGTAGGAGAGCAGGAAGAGTGAGCTCTGTTGTTTGCAGAATGTATTTTTCATGGAGTCTGCAAAACACTTTGGAGGGGGGTTTGCATGACTGGATTTTGTAATCCCCATAACTTGGAAATCAATAAGATAAATGGAGGAGAAATGAACAGCTAGTGGCCTCAGTCTTGATGATTCCAGGATAAATCCTTTTAATAAACATGAAACTGCAGCAGAGCAGAAACTCTAAGTCCTACTTTTGATTTAAAGATGTTTATCTCTCTATCTTCTATGTTTCTCAGGTTTTATTCTCCTCATATCTTTTCAATTTTATGTCTCTGGTTACCCATACGGTTAATTGTTTTTGCATTTATTCCTCAAAGATGAGGTATGCGTGTATGTACATAACACATTAATATATGCAAACAGCAGGGACACACATATAGTTTGGCTTTGTAGTAGGTCCCAAGGAGACTTAATGGAAAATCACTGTCATCCGGTAGTCATTTTGCTCATGCTTGACACATGCCGTTGTCTGTATGGCAGAATCGCGTCTGTGGAAGGTATAAAAAAAATAAAGGAAATGTCACTTAGAGAAAACTTACTCAGAGATAGATTTTGCTGGTGATAATGGAGGCAAAGGGGCTGTTTAAAAAAAACTGAAACAAACTGCACTGGTTCCTCAGTATTAGGACTCTTTCGCTAATTAATCCGTAAGAATAGGGAATTGTCAAGGCTTGTTTTATATACTAAATGTTTGATTAATTTGTACATTTCTACAATATCACAGAAAGAATTTGGAAGTTCAAGATTTAATATGCAAGCTCCCCTTTATACACACAGAGGGGTAAAATACATTTAGATCTCTCATTTATTTTCCAATTAACTGTTCTTTATCCATGCATTAATATTACAGATGTCTCAAGAATAATTAAAACAGATAAGCAATTTATAAAAATCTTCACATTTCATGCTAATTACCATAATGTAATGTTACATTTTTATTAGCAGCTTTTATTCCCTCCCCTCACCCTTTACTTCCAGCAACCCTGGGGCCTTAGCCAGCCAGCATGTTATAAATCTTTGTTAAAATATGACACAAAGCTAAGAAGCTTGCAACAAAGCAAATTGGACAGTGATGGAGCTCTCCTTTCTTTACCTTCATTTCCCAGCAGCCAAACTGTCATCAGCTATGGAAACAATGATGGTTTTTCACAGCTTCTCGGTGTGAAGGCTAAGGGGCTCCTAGGACAGAGGGTTATGAGGATGGGCTTTGAAGGATCACAGTCAGTCCATGAGAAAGGCAGAGGAGAGAAAATTGATCCTGAGATCCTGGTACAGACATAAGTCATGGGTCCAGGAAATGACTGTACAGTCAACATAGCTAGCACCACCATATCACACAATTATATTTACGAGCAATTAAGTCCCATCTCAAAATGAATTGGCTTGTTTGTTCCCACTGATGCCTTAGGTTTTAACTTTTATATTTTTCAAACCCTGTACTGCTTAGTATGTAACTCTGAAACTTCACACAGCCTGTTAGATACTGCTGTTTCCTGCTGGTTAGACATAACAAACCCTTTTTGGACCTGAACTCAAGGACACCTTGTTGTCCCAGGCCCCAAAATAAGTAAACTAAAGCCTCTGACAGGAGGAGAAATCTTGGGTTAATAACATCACTACCTGAAATTATAATTGGAGGATTAACCCTGATATGCAAATGGACCAAACTTATGAAAGTGTGAAAAACCTGTGACCCAGAGTCCCTCTTGGGTGGAGTCCCTTGGAGGCTTTTGACTGCCCAGGTGTACCTTTGAAGGCCCTTCAAATAAATACCTGCTTTTATTCTCTTACTCTTGTCTAGCGTGTTTTCGTGTAGCCACTTCAAGGCATCACCACCATTCCTATGCAAGATTACTATGGGAATTTAAAAATAAGAATCCTAAGGGGAATACCTACTGATGCTTAATGTTCAAGCCACCAAGTGAAAGAACAGAAACAATGCCACGTGATATTACACAAGCTCTTCCACAGCTCTGTTCCAGACATCAGTGGAACCAAACACCTGATGAAGCCAAACACTGTGGTTATCATGAGCAGCTTGGAATAAGAAGCAAAAGCAGTTTACATTGGTAAAAAGGTTTCCTTTGCTGAAATATGAGACTTCATGTCAGTAAGATGAAGATGAAGTACCTGCTCAAGTGTTTGTGGGAATGGGATAAACTTGTCCAATGAATTTTCTAGAGCAAGCAACATGACCAGCTTGCCTTGGTGGTAGCACCAGTGGCCAGCACACTGGCATGTGCACACACGGGCACGCACATGTGGGCACGCCCTTCTACTCGGGTGCTGCAAGGCAAAGCCAAGCACTCAAGCGCGCTCTTAGTTGCATGTCTCAGCAGCTACTACCAACTCAGCCTTTGAGCAGTAATTTGTGTCATAATGAAGATAATGTACCTCCATATGTTCCAAAAATACACTCATCTACGCTTTCAGAAATAATAATAATGTAGTTTAGGTTTCATTTTGTTTTTATTCCTGAAATAGACTTTGATACAAGGTGGTGGAAATGAGATAAAATGAGATAAAAAAACTTGCTCTGGTGCCAAGTTCTGAAACCTTTATTTAAGGAGAAGAGAACATATGTGTATCTCCTCAGCTGCTACCCAGTCTATTGATTCAAAGCTACAAGACCCTTTTTGTATTACTTAATTTATTTTTATTTATTGCAACATTGATAGAATTCAAACTACATTAGATAATGTACCAGATAAGATATATTTTTAAAACCCCTTACTGAGATCCTATTGGGACTGGCATGTAATTGAAAACACTTAATGGAATATTTCAGGGCATATTGCCAGAGAATGAACAAGAGAATTACATTTCATTTTAAAATGCCATAGAAAAATCACTTAAAATTATCATAGCTGTGGTTTAGGATAGAAGAGGATGGGTATTAAAATTTACATAGACTTCCTTTCTTTCAGAAATTATTTTCTCTCTTTGTTACATTTGACAACTCACCCACTGTCTTTTCAGAAATGCCTGACATTCCTTTTAATTAAGTAGTGAGGGGCGACAAGCAATACATTTTTTAAAGATTGCTGAATGCACTGGGTGTGCTTTCAGCCTCAAGGCCAAATTCCCTGTTGATTTGCTCCCTTGGGATGAAATATCAGTGATTACAGCTTCTGTCTTGACCTATTCTATGACACTACAAAACCAAATTGGGAAACTTTGTTGAGGCTTGGTTTGCACTATCCTTATTTCTGTTAGGCCAGAATAATATTTAGGTCTTGGAGGGCTCAAATCTGGTAAATTCTGAGATTTCTGATGAAGACACAGAAAAAAACCCAGACAAGAGTCTTTTCAAACTGGAGTTTTTGGCATTAATTTCCTGGTTGCTTTCTTGCACAGCCCAGGCAAAGGAGACATCCTTCTTCATCTGTTACAAGTCAACGGAGGAACAGAGTTTGGGCTTTCTTTCGATCACACAACTATCTAGAAAGCTATGAAGAGTAGCCAACCTGCACGTTTCCATAATACTACAGACTGCTGAAGTAGATCCCTTGCAAGCAGCTGACATCTGTACACATTTTTACTGCAAATTTACCATTGAAACTCTTCCTCGAGCACTTTTGCACAAAACCTCTTTTGTATGGGTTAAAAATGTTTCTACCAAGAACGTAATAGTCGGGAGAAGCACTAAAAGGTATCTTTAGCTGACACAATAAATCTCCAAATTAAATGAATAAAAGAAAGGAAAATAATTTCAGATGTAAATTTTCAAAACAAGACTGTCTCTACACACACAGGCAAGTATACCCTACTTTGCTGATTCGGGTTTGCCCAGCCTCGAACCAGGAGCTTGTCTTCACATATGTAGAGAATTACGCTGGAAATACATAAATGTTTAGTTGTACCAGTGCAACTTTAGGATCCTTGAGCATTGAAATCCTGTAGAGGGTTTGTAGGCTAGGCAAATTTGTAGACTAATATTTTTTAGTTCCTACATATTCATGTCCCAAAGACATGATCACAGGGTCCTTTTTATAACCTGATATTAAAAATTAAGACTAAACCCAAATAAAAAATTTTAATTCAAAATCCCTCAAATCACTGTCTTTTGATATGCAGCTCCAGATTAAAATGTGTTTTGAGTCCTGTTTGTAGCTAAGTTTTCTCAGAGGAATATCTTAACACCAGTCAGCCAACACCTTAAGGGTATAGCTCATCCCTTGTCTACAATCCTGGTTCTGGGTTTACATGAGCACAGGGATGTGGCCACACATTATCGCCATACGTCAACATATATTCGCCTGCAGGAGTGAAAACAAAGTTATAAAATAGGCCCTTCATAAATGTAAAGCAAAACCAATAAAATATAGCAAATATTCTGAGAACTAGTTAATTCTTTCCTCTTGTCACTATTTATAAGGGTCTGTGCTGCTATCAGCTAACATTCCCTACAGGCAGATTTTTCCCACTGGGTGCTCAGAAATTATGAGGTTCACTGGAACTATTCTCTCTTCTTTCCTGTTCTTTTGAATCCATTGGAATGATGACCCTAAATCTTAAACGTGGCAAGGAAGCCACAAGCACCAGAACTGAGATGGCTTATCAACTTGATTCTGGTTTTGCAAGGTCAGCCCCAAGCATTCCCTGATGCTGAGAGATCTCATGTTGCAGAGTTAAGCCAAAGGTGAAAAGAGCCTGTGGTGAACTGAAATAACCATCCCAGAGTGGAGATCGGAAATCAACACACTCAGATTTCAGCCTATGGAATGTGTGAGCTATCAGCATTCATGGTTTTGCCACTGGAGGTGTGGGGGATTTCACAGCTGCTTGAGCAACAGTCATTGGCCAATTTATTTAAAATCAAACCATGATCTTCCTAGCTAATAAAGCAAACCAGTGTCAGTCGCACCACCGCTAATAATTAATGCCTCTTTTGGAATACGTCCAAAACCTCTCGAATAAAACAATTGTCTAGTTAATATCCTATCTGCCTCTTGCTAATCCCATGCTCCTGCCTTTGGCTTCTGCAGCAACTTGATCAAGATTGAACAACCCACACCATATGCTCACAGCTGCGACATGTCAAAGGCAAGTTTTGAACCAGAGCACAGAGCAGAGATACCTAAAGCAGCAGTGATAGATAACTTCCTTATGGCTGTGGTTTAAAGTCCAGGTTTACAGCATTTGACCTCATCTGCCTTTGACAAAGTCACAGGTACCAATGACCTATTTCTGCTTACGATGCCAGGCTGGAGCGGATGTTGCCTGCGAGGACACACTTCATGTATCTTTTGGTATCTGAGGTGATGAACGCAGTCAGGGTACAAAAAATAACTAATCACAGTGTCGAATGTGCCATGCAATTTCACAGACCCATCATGGGGGAAGGGGTTTGCAAGGGTGTACGTGCAGTGCTGCTTGCCAATCGACACAGATTGTTTAACAGTCACCTCCAGGCAGTAAAACCGGTTGCCAGTTCAAGTGCCAGGTAATTTTATAGGATAATTATTAACCTCACTGAAGTTATTAAAGACTAGCTACTGGGAGACTTGTGAAGTGTGAATTATCGCTATCCGTCTGACCAGGAAGGATAGCTAATCCCCTCAAACATTTTATGCTGAGCTGAAGATTATCCCTCTATTTAGATACTAGAAAAATCTTCAGAAAGGATCAAATTACATACAATTTTTACAGTTGTGAGAGAGCATTTACAAGATTTCTCCTCCACTTCTTCACCACCCACCCATCCCCCTTCTTATTCACCCTCCTTTCCAACAATATGCTAGGAAAGCACATTTCTGTTTCAGCCCTGTCTGATATTGCCATCTTCTTAGTACACCACAAGCAGTGAAGTAGAGATGTGAATCTCATTATATCTTCCATGAAGAATGTTTCTAAAGATGATAGCAGAGCTAACACCATGTGCTAAGGCAGTCAGCACAGCTTGCTCAAGGTCCCACAGTCTCCCCTCCTCCTTCCTACCTAAAGCAAAATTTTGTTTGCTGTGGATATAGGCAGTGGTTTTTTCCTTCTTATCAAGCCACCAGTGGAATGCTCACTTTCCTTTTCTTCCCGTCACTTTCACCCAATATTCTCCCTAATGTTTAGCTTCCAACATCTGTACCAGAGTCAAATGCCACTGTCCAACGCTACAAGACCATAACCTCTGATGGAAAGTGTGAGCAAGCAAGCTGTTCCACATCTACCAGGGCCAACTTGCTTAAGGAAAGCATCACGTATGCATAGTATTGTAAAGAAACAGAGGGTGAACAGAGGGGAAGAGACTAAGAAAAGCTGTAGCCCAATTTTTGCAAAGTCTCTTCAGTTCCCTTGAAAAGGGAAAGGATAGAATATCACTGCAGTGTGCCCTCTTGCATACGGTATTCCTCACCCTTGGTGTCTCAGCCCTACCTTAATACAAAACCATGTGTTTGCACATCCTTTCTCCCTGGGTGTCTGTCACAGTCATCTGTGGGGAACATGCTGAACTTGACTATTTCTGCAGCAATTTCAGAAGCGTGGTGTCAGTAGGCCCAGAGACGATAAGGGCTTTGTTCCAAGCCCCAGCTGGTGCTGGTCCCACCCATTAAGCTCCAGTCACGTACCTGCATCCTTACATACCGGTGCTAACTGCACAGATGGAGAGATGGTTTCCTGATGTGAGTTACTGCCATTTCCAATCCATGACTGGCGAGTGTCTGCCATTAGGGAAAGCAGTAAATTTCAAAAGTCTGCCCTTTGTTGATTTGTGACCCATCTCACGGCTGTTTCCTCTCCTCCTTTCCACATGTCTCTTTTGAAATAGCACATTTCTATTTGGCATGCTTTGAAGGGGTGTTCCCTTGATTATCTCGCCCTTTCTTCTCCTATCCCCAGATCTTTGTAACTGTCTTTTCTACCTCTGAGAGAAAAAAATGTACCGTGCTGTTGTCTTCCTTTTCAGGGAACTGTCACACATTAGTACACCCAGGCTTGTCCTCCTCTTGCTGTTGGATTCCTCTCTACCCACATTATTTCACCATGCAGGGATGAAATATCTTCCTCAAGAAACACACGAAGGCAAAAATTTGCTCTATTGCACCAAAAGGGGTAAATCCATGTGACAGTAAGATTGCAGAAGATGTAACCACCCAGATTCTCAACACAGAACAAACTCCTGTCTTACACAGACACAACTGGCCTATGGGAATCCAGCAAACATTTTCAGTCCTTCCCCTAATGGGAATGGGATTTGGACTTTTCTGAATGTGACACCAGATAAAATATGGAGGGTTTTTTTTTTTTCCTCATTGGTATGCTATTTCATCTAGCCTAAGCAAGCTCTATTTCCATACTACTTCTAGGCTAGTAATAGACACCTCAGTTATTCCACAAACTGAGAGATAGGGACTCTTGTACCAATGCATTCATTATTGTGGAGCCTATAAGTTTTGTTTTATTCTACCCATTTTGTCCATCTGGGATTTTTTCAGCTTATTCACTCTCTGGAGGGAAGTTGTGTGTATTCATACAGTGCTTAATGCACCATGGCTCTGAGCTCAGGTAAGCCTCTGACTAATTTCTATGTAAATATCATCCAAAGGAAGAATTTGAGCCATCAGATTTTGTCCCACAAAGATTTCATGGCTGGCTGGTGTAAGGTATGAGACTGTCTTTAATCTTGGAGGACCCAACCATGTGTTTGCATTGGTAAGAAAACAACCAAAGTGTAGCTGGCTGAGAGGAAGGGGTAGGGAAGGTCAGTCTAGACAGGAAAAAGGGGTGAGAGCAATTGTTTTGTGGGTCAGTGCCTCTGAAGTCACTCTGCCAACAGGCTGATGCTCTGTTATTAGACAAGGAGACTCTTTTAACCTCAAAGGTGCCACCTGCACTAAAATCATCTTTTTTTAGTTACATAGCAAAGTATCCTGAAACTATATTACATCAAATTAATAATGCCTGACACTCAGTTTTTATATACGCTGCCATTGGAATGGAGGATCTCCAGGGAAATTTATTTTATTTAATTTATATATTGTATTCCATGATCAACATTTAGATAAATTTAAAATAAATTACAATAATTATTTCAGTGTGATATGCCAGTTAACAATATTGGCACAATAGCAGCAAGTCCCTCATCAATAAATAAAGCCAGTCTGGGTCTTTCAGGTCATTTTATTCCTCGTAGAAATCTGTTCCAACACCCACACACTCTCTGATAGCTAGAAGGATTTTTCTAATATGGTAGCCTTTTTGAGGCTACATTCTACTACAGTTACATTCTACTTGTTATCATGTCAATGTTGTCACTAATTTGAAAAATTATTCTTGCACGTAGCAGTCTCATCCCTTAAGACATTTAACTAAGCAGTCACATAACTCCACGTGCCTTTATTTTGCGAGGCTAAAAAAAATTCATACTTTTTCATTCAGGTTTCCTCACTGTTAGTGCAGCCCATTGTCTAGAAGTTCTTCTCCACACTTATTTCGACCTGGATGTCTCCTACTTAAAAATGAAGTCTTAAGAGAATCTGAAAGGCATCAGATGCAGTTTTCCTCATGCTAGAAGGCTCTGCCCTGCTCACAGTACAACTGCACAGATACTCTTTCTATTGGAAGCTACTTTGGGCTGCCCACTGAGAAATGGTGTATTCAAATTGGAGAGGATGAAGCCAACCAGGTACCCAGAATCAGTGGAATAAGGGGTGGTTTGAGAACATGAAAAAGTAAAATATAAATTTTTCATGGATCTTTTTCTTCATTTAGACGGGATTCTGATTGGAGGACTGTGCTCACCTGGGGACATGGAGAGCAAAGTCCCAAGAGCTGTGCTCTGTCAAACTGTTTGAGTCATCAAGACCTTGACTGAGTAAGTAGGCAATTTCAGAATATCTAGGATCTAGGTCAATTAATCATTCCACTCTGTGCACATCTTGGCTCATGAAGGTCTTAAATTCTATGCTTACTAAGTCTTAAATGAACATCTTAATCTTCTTGCTTCCACTGCTCAGGAAGAATTCTTTCACTGGTATAAAAACTTTCCCATGTGTGTTTATTTCAAGGATTATTAACCCATTTTCGATTCTTTGATTTCCTTGATTTCATTTCCCAAGAGGTAAATCTGCTCTGGAATCCCTGCCTTGGCTTTTTTCTTCCTCCCTTTCTTTCCTTTTTCTGGTCTTCATTTATTGTTAAAATCCAGGCTCAGGTTCATGAATTTTCAGCCTAAGTGAATTTAAAAAAACTCACAATTTACTTCCTCCTGTTTTGTGTATCTAAATATGGTAGTGTCTTTTTCCTATGAAAATCTGTGCCAAGAGACTGTTAATTTAACCTTGTGTCATTATATCTTTCATGGATATCCATGGTGTGGAGAGGTCTTTACCATCTGCTTCTATCAGGAGGGTTATCTCAGTGTCTAGACACTATAGTGATAGGCTTTTTAGGGTCGCTGATGGATAGACAGGGCTTTGGAGATCTTACATTTAATCCTCTTCAGATGTGGATGGATGTTTTCCAGCAGTCTGGGATGAAGTTTAGGACTGTATTTCAGACAAATTTGTCCTGGAGTGTAAATGGGACAACTTTGGTTAATAGCAAACTCTAACAGGTCTGAGGGATTAAATGTGGGATTAAATAATATGTGAATCAGAGAGATCTCATTTTGATACAGGATATGTTCATCTTTTGTTTTTAACATAAATAAAAATTCTTTGAGCAGAGTAAAAAAATTATTCATGCACATCTTATAGTAGTGGCTTCCTTCAAGGAAAACTATTATAAGAAACATAAAAGAAAATAAAACCTTTATCACTAATACTTTGAAATGCATAGATTATTAAAAGAATAATTTTTAAATCTTGCTGCCTGTTCACCGTTTGTTTATTTTGGCACAATTCTGTTCTCAGAAAATGAGAATAGGGCAAACATGCATATTTGCCCCCTGTTGCATTCTGGTTCTTGTGTGAGAGAACAGTGCAGCAATGATTGGGTCTCACACAACAGAAAGCAGCATCTGTTCTGAATATCTGCCTCTGTGGAAACTTTTAAAATTGCCAGACATTCCTGTGCTGTGAGGTGTATGTCCTCCAGCAGTGCTCCTGGTGTTCCTGCAGTCCCCAGCACGAGAACAGTCTCCCGTGTGAGGTGGTCAATGCCCCCGTGATCAAGGGATTTAGAGCTGTTGAAAGAGCTTTACTTGACAGAAGGAACTTGCTACTGAGATGCTGGTTCTGCATCTGTGCACTTCTCTGGCTGCTCTGAGTGAAGCTCTGGACAGCATCCCTCACCTCAAGGTCATCACACACAAACCTCCCTGGGCAGATCCACATCAGGCTAGCCCTGGTTCCTACTCTTGCCCTGGTTCCTACTCTTGCCCCAGCTCCCCAGTCCCCTTGCAAACTGAGTTTGGCTATTTTGGGTTGTGCTGGTTGGAGCTGGGATGCACAACTCCCCTTCAGGAGAGCTATCTAGCCAAGTGGAATTTCTCAGGGACTGATCTCTTATTATTTACCAATAAAAATGTAAGACCATGAATAAATGCATGAAAATTAGCCATTACCTAATACAGCTGACATTGAAGACAGCAGGAAAGAAGACCTTGATGCCCTTTCAGATTGAAGACATAGAAAAACAACTGTAAAATTATGCATTTTATGAACTAATAATGAATATCTAATTAATATCTGTTATGAGATGAAATCAAATGAAAAATCAGAGGGGTAGACCCGTGTCCAGATTAATCACATACAGTATGGTTGGAGCTAGCATTAAACTGTCTCCAGCAGAATAAAGACAGCATTTATGCCCTATATGAAGGTGTTGATAGCATACCCACAGGACAGTGTACACTGTACACTGTATTCTTACAATTCACATTTATGAGAAATAAAATTGGAAATGCAAAAGGTCCATGCAATCGACCATGAGAATGGAAGGAGTATCATGCAAGACTAAAAGACCTAGGCCTGTTAGCCTAGCTTAATACAAGCTTTAAGGAAATACAAGTGCTCAAGATAAGTGCACAAAGCTGATGGAGAACCACTGAAGTTATCAGACAATCCTGCCAGTAGAACAAACAGGCAGAGGGAGCCATGGATGCAGCCATGCTGGGAAGTAGAAGGAGGTTTCCAGTCACCAGTGTCCAGAGATGCAGGTCCCAGTACACAGTAGCAAGATTTTCAGTGTTTTTGAGACAGAACCAAATGTGTTTCTGAGGGGGACCACAGAGTGTGGCTTCCTGCAAGCGTGGAGACTGAGCTGAGCAACCTCATACATCCCTCATTCTGTGCTCAAATCTGCTTCGAGCAGTTTGAGATTGCCAAGGAGCACAACAAAGCAAAGCACCCTTCTTATGGTGTAGTACTATTGCAGTTTAAATTTAAGCTACAATACCAAAACGAAGAGACACCAAAACATTGACATGTTTGTCTTTCCTATCTGGAACTTAGCCATCCTCTTAAACAGCCTTCTACAATTGTGCTTTCTTCAACTCCCCAGTCCCAGAGTGTAGTTTTGCTCTTGCTTTTCTCTCTCTCTTTTAGGGCTTTGTCTCATGAACCTTTCTAACCTGTCTTTCAGACTGATTAAGCTGAGAAAGACAATTTTGCACAGTACTGGAGAAGAAATTTAAAATCCTACTCTGGAGACAAGTCCGTCATACTAAGACATGTTTGTCAGCACACACTTCAGTGGCTGCGCAGCAGGAAACCCCACATGTACGGCTGAAGGACAGTTAAATCAGCTGTGCTTTCAGTCCTTTACCTGTTGAAAGAGACTGTTACACTGCAAAGCACATTTGACACGATAGGCTGAATTAAGTTCACCAGTACACCCAAGACAAGCTGCTGCTGACCAATCTTGAGCTTATCAAGAGTGCTGTGTTCCAGTCTGGCATGCACACTTCCCAAAGCTCCCATTGCCAGGCCTGGAAACCATCTGAGCCTTTTCCAACAGAGGACAGCCCTGCAATGATATTGCCTTTTGTCCACCAAAAGCCAGACTAGTAAATTATCATTGGTAACCCACACCTGGGTTCAGGTTCACACTTCTGCAGAGGAGCACAGTTTGATTCTTCCAATAGAAGTTTTACACTGCCTTTCCTGAAATGGTTTTCTTGAGAGGTAAGGTGTGTTTTTCTTCTGAAGCAGGGTGAAATGACCATTGCTCTAACTTTTCCTGGCAGTGAACAGCATCAAAATGACATATCTGCAGGTGAAGATACACAGCTGAGGAATTTATGGGCTGTGCCCTTTGATGTCTGGCAGTCTTGCATGGAGGAAGAGTGGATTCCCTGCATTTGGAGCATCACAGAAAGCTGATGCTAGAGTGAGCAGCCCTGGGAAAGGCCAAGCTATTCCTTTACCTTCTTCTGGGATTTGGAAGTCAGAAAAATGGAGAGGACAGGGCTTTGTACTTGTGTTTTGCAGCCAGCAAAGAGAATGCACTCTTTCCGATCTGGGATGCTGCATGCCTATCAATGTCTGGTTTTCGTAACTGCTGGCATTTTATTGTTACCTGACAGGGATTAGTAGGCAAGCTAGAAAAAAATTATGTCTATTCATCTAAGAAGTTGTTATTTGACAAGTGGAAAACTAAGAACTGGATAAAAGTGAGAAAAATCTGCTGTGAAGAAAAGTACTTAGTTGTAGCTCAGAAAAACCACCCAAACAGGTGGTCTGCAACATGATCAAAAATAAAAGAAAGCAGGTATAAGTACAGATATCCATCATATCTGATCTGTGAAACAAGAGCTTGTATTCCAGCTTCTGTGTGGGTTATAGCTCAGATATAAAAGCTCCAAGTGCAAAAAGTGTAGGAATCTGTTTAAAATGTAACTGCTCTTGATCAACAGGCATCATAACTCTTCACACTGCAGTTTATCAGCTACTTAAATAGAAAGAGATTGATAATGAGACGTCTTACAAATCCTATCCCACTGCAAATATTCAACAGTGTTTTATCATACTGAAGAGTCTGTGTTCCCCAAAACACCTAGGTGCCATGATTTACTGGCTAGGATTGATTATGATTCTGGTAGTACAGATGGCTGAAGTTGTGGTTTGGGTAATTTCTCGACATGATGGAATAAATTCTCAGCTTCTACATCAGGGCATGAGAGTCCTTCTCACTGGGAAGATGACAGCATGCTCCCCAACACAGGCATGCTTATGGGTGTATGCCTGTTGTATTTGTGACCACACACACAATTCTTTAAATGCTTTCAGACTATATTCTCCTCAAGAAAGCTTCTGGTTATCAGTTAAAAACAACCAACATAATCACAGTTCTCACTGAAACAGGACGCATAGACCAGTTAACCGGTGATAGGAAGAAAAGAGTTGGATCCAGCCACTCCTTGACATGTCTTGCTACAGACTAAATCCTGCCCAGTTCAGTATGAAAGCAGTAGGATAAGAGAAGAAAGCACATAGACTTGCTTCTCTGTCAGATCAGCATAGAGTTTAGGAACACAGTTGCATTTCTTTGTATATAGCAAAAAGGCAAGAAAAAGGGCAAGAGTACAACCAAAAGCTATTGCAAATTGCAATTGTCATCTGTGAGGAAGTGAGGTCCAACCTTTAACCAGTGGATGGCAGGTGAGGACACTTTTCCAAACTCTTTGGACTTTCGCGCACACACTTCCCCAGCTTAGAGTGCCTGCAGTCCTGACATGGTGGTGTGATTTCACCCCAGCCATCAGCCAAGCGCCACACACCCGCTCACTCACTCCGCTGTCAATGGGATTGGGGGAAAGAATTGAAAGGGTAAAAGCTGGAAAATCCATGGGTTGAGATACAGGCGGTTTACAGTGAAGACAAAAACCATGAACAGAAGCAAAGCAAAACTGAAGAATTAATTAACTGCTTCCCATAGGCAGGCAGGTGTTCATCCACCCCCAGGAGAGCAGGGCCCCATCACACGTCAGTGTGACTAATGCCATCACTCCAAACATCCTCCCCTTCCTCTTTCTTTCCTTCCCACTTTATATACTGAGCATGGTGACAAATGGTCTGGACTATCCCTTTGGTCAATTGGGTTCACCTGTCCTGGCTGTGTTTCCTCCCAGCCTCCTAAGCACCCCCAGCCTCCTCACCACCATGGCAGTAGGAAAATCAGAAAAGGCCTTGGCTCTGTGCAAGCCCTGCTCAGCAATAACAAAAACATCTCTATAATTTCAACACTTTGTTCAGCACAAATCCAAAACACAGCCCCATACCAGCCGCTGCAAAAAAAGCGAACTCTACCGCAGCCAAAACCAGCACAGATCCTTACTGACAAAACTATTGTCTGCACAAACTCCTGAGCTTGACTTTGTTGAGTAAGAGCTCTGTGCTAAAACTGTCTGCTGCAGGCCACAGCCGCAGTGGGATATTTTGCTGCTTGGGTAACACAGGCCGTGTTTAGTTGCCAGTAAGGTGGAGGATATTTGATAGAGATGCTAGGAGCCAATGTATTGGTTTGGCACAGCCTGGTTTTGGATAGCAGGGGGACCACAAAGATGGCTCCTGTGAGGAAGCTGCTGGAAGCTTCCACCATGTCCGGCAGAGCCAATGGCCGATGGCTCTGAAGATGGACATGCTGCTGGCCAAAACTGCGCCAATGAGAGAGGTTAGTTACGCCTCTGTGATAACATATTTAAGAAGAAAATCAAAACAAAGTCACAAGATTTTGGATTCTAGTCAGAGAAGAGGAGAAGGTGAGAACATGTGAGGGAAACAACATGGCGACACCCAGATCAGTGAAGAAGGAGGGGGAGGAGGTGCTCCAAGTGCTGGAGCATGGTGTAGCAGGTTGTCCCCCTACAGCCCATGGGTCCATGGGGGATGCAGAGATCCACCCACAGCCTGTGGAGGAGGTGCCCGTGCCAGAGCTGGTGGATGCCTGGAGGAGGCTGTGTTCCAGTGGAAGACCCAGTGGAGAGAGAAGGCCCTGCTTCCAGGCTGGAGCAGCCTGTCCTTGCAGGACTGCACTCTGTGGAAAGAGAGACCCAGGGCACGGCAGTTTTGGGAGGACTGTGTGCCCATGGGAGGGGCTCACCCTGCAGCAGATGTGGTATGGCTGCTGCTCATGAGAGTGGACCCACGCCAGGGAAGTTCACATAGAACTGTCTCCCGTGGGAGGGACCCCACGGCCTCCCAGGGGAAGACTCCTCTCCCAGAGCAGAAGGAAAACTCAGTGATGAACTGACCAAGCCCCCATGCCCTGTCTCCCTGCAGTGTTGGTGGGAAGGAGGGAGGGGCTGGGGGGGAAAGTTGTTCTAAGGGCTTATTTTACATCTCATTATCCTCCTCTGATTCTGTTAGTAATAAATTCACTTCGCAACTTAAGTTGAGCCTGTTTCGCCCTTGAGGTGTTTCTCCCACTCCTTATCTCACTCACGAAGTGTTCGTTGCTTTTTTATCCTTTTGCCTCCTCGGCCCAGCTGTGGCAGGGGAGGGTGAGCGAGAGGCTCTCGTGGGTGCCTGGCGTTGGGCCAGTGTCAAACCATGACGGAGCCATAAAAGGCTTCCTGGTCTTTGGTTGAATTGCTCTGTAAAACTAGCTTGCTTTTGCCTTCTCTTTTATGCTGTCTTTTATTATTGTCATTATTGAACAGACTTCTGTAGTACTTTATATCATGTTATGTATGTTATTGTCCTAGAATAAATTTTTATTTCATTGCTTGGTTCTTTGGTTGGTGAATTGGACCCAAACCGAGTTCTTCCAGACACAATAGGGACTATATCGGTAAATATTTTCTTTCCTGTTAAATAAATAAGAGCACGTTTAAAGAGTTGAGCAGATTTTGCTCAAAACACATCATTCATTGGCAGCAGAGAATACACAGGACTAACAAAGGCAAAATCATCCATCTTTTTTCTGACCTCAGCCTGCTACAGACCTTCACTACTGTGGGATGTTTTCTTACGAAAGTACTTATTTTACTTATTTTACTTATTTTACAAATTTACTTATTCTACAGTGTTTGTCTTCATTGCGGAAAATAGAGAAGGTCCTTCTGGCTCAGAGCAGAGACTTTCTCCTGGAAAAGAACTTTCTGTAACATTCACTGGATGTAGAAAAGCTCACAAAGCTGAGAGGACTCACAAACAGCACCTTCCTGCTACCTCTCTTCACGAGACAGGAATTCTCATGTGCTGACAGTTAAATGAGTGAGAAGTCTCACTGAATCACACTGAGAAATTTTCTCCTTGCTGGAGTGTGACAGTGTGCTGTAAAAAGCTGTTTGAAAGTGAACAAGTCTCAACTGAAATAAGTGAGAGCTGACAGGTTTGGTCCTGCACATACCTTCTTTTGTAAATACGGGAGATGCTTTCTGTGAAGATTTTCCATGCTCCATTAGAAAATTAATCTTTTGTCTTGCACATACACCTTAAACAGAGACCACTTAACTGAACAGGGGATGAGATTTATAAGGAAAGCTACGCTTCTAAAGCAAGACAGAAGAAAAAATTTCATACATTTAAAGGATTACATTTCAGACTGTGGACAGATAAGAAAATAAGTCTCACTCAGCGTTGCTAACAACAGAAAGCTACAGGCTGCAAGACTTCAGGGTTCTCTTGTTCTCCATAAAGTTTAAACTATTAATTGAAGGGAAACATTCAGCCTAATATTTGGCAAACCCATATCTTTATTCCACTTTGTCATCATCCGTAATAATTCATGGCTTGCACATGGAGAGGAAAAAATTGCTGAGGAGGAGAAAGGGATGCAGTTGCAGAATTAATAAGCCGAAGCTGCAGTGGGAGATTTTGGTTAGACTTTAAGGAAAGTCATACCCCAAGCCTCAGATTCTGTGTTGCAGAGGCAGTTTTCTATCACAAGGGTGAAAAGTCAATCTTTCAGATTTCAAATCTGACAAATCTGAGGCATTTTTACTGTGCACTATAGACAAAGCTTCTTTTTAATACCGGGGAAAAATAAAAGATAACAATTAAAAATAACGTCTGTAAGCAGAACACACATAATTTTCTTCTTAAAAAAATATAAACAAGCATATACACGTAGAGAACATACCAGCTGATACATTATCTTTTACCTCTATTTATTGCTCACTTGAGGACAGATGCTGATGCCTTTACCCACAATGAGTCAGCTCTTACTCTTTAAACAATTCTACCATTGCCTAAAACAGGCTTGCAAGAGGAATAAAGAACTGTTTGAGTACTCCTTAGGGGAGTCAGCACCTGGCCCTGGAAGACACATTCATTTTAAGTATACTTCTGAAAACAGACCAATGTTTAAGCATTGCCACTTTTGATTGTTAAATTGCTGTGACAAACTTGCCAACTGGCCCACATATACAAAAAACAGAATGACAAATGTTTGCATCCAGCACAGAGTGGTTACAGAATAAGTTTTATATGCTTGCATGTGCACATACAGACACAATTCAGCTTTTTGAAGTAGAACCAAATTGAGCAAAATAGAGTCCAGAAGCTTTTACCATTGCGCTGAAACAGAGGCTTGGTAACATGGCTCTGCTTGGTGCTCTCTACAAACTGGTGCATTCTAACTGGAAGCATGTCTCTTTGACTCCTTTGGGAGTGAGAAAGCATCCAGCTGCCCTCCTGGTAAGGGTATCACTGGTGAGGGAGCTCGTAAGCCAATGTGAGAGGTGTTCAGCAGCAATCAGCCTTTTGAGAGATCAGGTAGTGAATGGAAAATATGAAGCAAAACCTGCACCAAGTGAAAGAATTTCGTTGTTAACCCATTTCCGATATTTGCCCTGCAAGTTGTCTTCATTTGCTGATGCCCCGTCCCCGAAATCAATGACACACATGGCAAATCGTAGTGAAGGGAGACAGAACTTAGTGGACGGTCCTCTCAGCTCCTCCAGACCCCCACCTCTCTGCCAATAAACACAGTTGTGTCTGTTAGGATATATCAAATGGTTGCACTTTAGTTCCTATACCTTTCCACTAACAGAACAACTGGAAATGTAAACTCTGAAAGTACCAGAAACTTAGGCAGGAAGGCAGATGATCTGTCCTACTTCTGAGTAAGCCCAAGAACACCAGAAGCCAAGAACACCCAAGCAGAAACAAGGACTTATTTTAGGGACTTGAGCCAAATTAAACATTATTTTAAGAAAAATACCATGAGTATCAGTCAGATTTGTGTTTGGGAAAAAAACTGCTCTTCTGACTAATTCCATAGAAGAAAATGAGTGCTAGGAGTGAAGAGTTCTAACTCAGGAGATGTTTACTAAACTTGCTAGAAAACTTTGTTCACTTCTATGTCTTGTTTGTCTGTGTCTGGTTTCACGTCTGAGGGTAACAGGATTACAAGATCAGACTTGTTCAGGCTGGAAGAGACCTTGAGTGTCTCTAATCCAACCTTCTACCCAAATTGAAGTGAAGTGCAGGACTAGCTCAGGTCTTTATCCAGGTATATTCCCAAAACAATGTGATGAGAACTTTTACAATCAGAGTTAGTATGACCATGTCATCAGCTTTACGACAGTAGACTTATTTTCTGAAGGTGAGGTGTTACAAGTCAAGTAATACAGCCATAACAAAACTGACCAATTCTGACAGAACACAGGAACAAAATCTTTCAAGGGATTAAATATTTACCAAATTCAGACCTAGACAAGTACTTCTTTGAATTAGTTTTTTACAAAGAAACATTATTCGAAAAATTATTTTTCTGTTGGGTCCTCAGAGGTAGATATGTACACAGAATCCCTCCAAATATTAGACACTTCCATGGCCACTGCCACCACCTACACACCTAATACCCTCACTGACGCGCACAGTGGTAGCTCCATGCTGAAGATTTTTTATAATGCTGCTTTTAAAAGGAAAACTACATCAGTATTCTCTACAACATCTTTTGAATATAGACATGATCTAGGTAGGAGTACAGCAGATGGAAGATCGTCATAGATGTAGAAAAGAAGTGTTGTAAAGCAGATGGTGATCAGTTGTTCAAGTTGACTAAAATGAAGCATGATTTTCTTTGTATGAACTACCAAAAAATTCCAGTCATGAGGGCGGGGAGGGGTGGACCACACAGGAATTCTGTAAGAGTGGAGTAGGCTCAGTAGAGCCTTTTAGGAATAAATCAACATCTGCTAGAGTTGAAGGGTCTACTTTCGATTACTTCTTGCTTTAAGGCAAGAGTTATATGAAGTATACTTTCTGTCCATATTCTGATTTCATGACATACACTCTGGTCTCATGGATCCAGCTTTTCTTTGTCATCTTGAAGTGTTAGCTCCCAGGCTTGTAACGTCGCATGTGAATCTAGAGTTCAGGAGTAATTAAATAAACAAAGAAACAACAACAACAAAAAACCACCACCACCACCACCCCCAAAAAAAACCAACAACAAAAAAATCCAGAAAACAAGAAACACTGGCTGCTGGAGATAAAAAACAGAAAAATCACGGGAATGGCACAAGGACTAAAAGGAGAGCAATGAGCAAGCAAGACAAAGACCTGAAGGACAACAGAGAGATGAATGCCTAGAGCTTTACGGTTATTCTTGAATTTATTGACAGAAGAAGTAGACAGTACTGTGCAGTGCTTCCCAAGACATAAGACTTGATTTCTCTTGTCAGCAGACTCATAACTTCATGGAAGAGCTGTGGACGGGACAGAACCCAAGAGGGAGAATAGCAGCCTTGGGCTGGGAAGGGCTTTTATTAATAAAGACTTTGCACCTTTGGGTGATAAGTATAATTCACCCACATCACAGGTGAGGTAACTGAGAAACAGAACTGTAGACTCCTGGGTGTCAGGATCAGAGCCTACCCAATTTGAAGTCCAATAGAAAAATGTTTCTTCATTAACTGTGAAATTGTACATTAGCTCTTTGTCAGAAGGACACATGAAAGAGAATCCTGGTTCTGCCACAGCCCTTGCCCCACAAAGCCCTGTTCTTGAGCTCCAGTGTCAAAGGGGTGTCCAAGCTGGCAGAACAGAATCTGATCTGCAAGTTAGAGCAGACTCTGGTAAAGGAACTGTATCTACTACAGACCTGTGCATCTATCTCAGTACTTGCCTTAAACAGAAATGGTTGGCAGTTAAATTGCCTGGCTCTGGCAAAACTTTGAAGGGAACAGCAAAACAGTCATTTGCATAGCTGTAAAAGACTTTAGACTGTTGAGTGACTGAATGAAAAATGAAAATAAATATATTCACCATGAAACAAGACAATTTGAATTCAGAGCACTTTTTTCAACCATCTACAGAGTATTTAATGGGTATTAAATTGTAGCTTGTCTGGCGTAAGCATAACCCTTCAATTCTACCATGGGTGTCTAACCACAGAAAAAAGGAAAAACATGAGTGTCCTCATAAAGTTGAAGCCTGTGGGTTTGGATTAAGAAAATGACATGATTTTTTTTTTGATCAAAAGTTCAGTCTGGGTTTTTTTTGTAGATTCCCATACCTCTGCCCTGCCAGGCTTTGACTGAAAGAGACAGCAGAAGTATGAAAATATCTCATATATTCCTGTTCTTGCAATATTCCTGGCCCAACCAAACCCAGAATACTACTGCTTTCCCTGACCACAGGCTAACAGAGATTTGTTCTTCCAGGATGGTTATTTAAGAGGTGTGACTGCCATATCCAGCCAAGCAGTGTTTACTTCCTCTGTCGATCCTCTTTCCCAGAGATTGCTGTCATTTTCCCAGGGGCATGTATGCTCGGGGTAGGGCAGTGCTTCATCAGCCTCCCTGAACCACACACTAGGCAGCTATTTCATTGCAGTGATGGGCAAGGGTTTCTTCCCACTTCTTTTTGTGCAGCCACATGTTATACATCCCCTAATGTGGGGAAGAGCTGCAGACGTGGATCAAAGCTGCTAATAGAATCATGGAATAAACAAGGCTTAATAGGCTAACTACTTCAAATGTGATTAAAGTTACAAGAAACCAATCCTTCTCCTTAACCAGGCCTGGCAGTTCCAGGTTAAAAACTGATTTTGTGAGGTTAGATGCTCTTCTTCCACATTAGTCTTGTTTCTGTGTTTTTCCCCTGTTCCCACAAGCTGCAATTTGCACATTTCCCGGCAGAGCCCTGCCAAGCCATCAAACAGACAAGCTGGCAACTTTAGGGACTGAGCAGCAGTTTCAAGCAGAAGAGAAGGAGCTAGTCAAAGGCTCAGCTCCCTTCCCCCTCCAAGCAAGCCTCTGCTATAGGTCCTTGTATTTTTATTCACCTTTCATAACCAGTAATTTATCAAGTCTAGCTCTCCCTGTCGCTTGCAGGCCTGTATATTTTATTGATTTAAAACACAGAAGACACTAAACTTAGACTGTTCCCTTGCAGCAGATACTGCATGTAATCTCAACTTTCTGCATGTTCATCTTTAAAGCTACTTCACGTATTAAAAATATGAAAAAAGGTTATTTTTGTCATGTTAATTGATAGTTATTGTAACCCAGGATCAGCTAAATGTAAGAGAAATTAATACCATAGTAACAGATCACATAGATGTTCGTATTGCTTCATATCTGTAAAATATTCTGTGTTATCGTTACGTATTTGTAATCTGCCAACAGTAAATTCAAGACAGGAACAGACTTGCAACTGATGTCACCTGGAATACAAAGAGATTAAATTGCTAAAGAGGAAAAAAGGTAGTATTTAGGAGACATGTTGCAACACCTGATGGATATTTAAAGCATCAATCATTTTCTGTATCAGTGAGTCTAAAATCATTTGCAAGGCCTGTAGCACCTGGTAATGGACAGCTTTCCTAAAAGGAAGAGTTAATAATCAGAGGAGACCTATGCAGAGGTCTGTGTAATCAAGAACACCACAGAGAATGTGCAGAGGGATTGAACCTGTCACAACACCAGAGCTAGGAGACTCAAATGAAATTAGCAGGTGGTAGGTTTAAAACAAAAAAAAAAAGAGGAAGTACCTTTTTTTAACCTGTTACTCCATGGAAATTCATTACCACAGGATGTTGCAGTTGCCAAAGGCTTGAAGAGCTCCAAGTGATTAGACAAGATAGCAGGAGAAAAGTCAACAAAAGGCTTCTGAGCACAGAGGCATGGTTGTGGTTGCAGGACATGCCTGAGCCATGGGAGGCAGGGGGAACAGACATACATGGCTATTCCCTTGCTTGTACCCTTCCTGACACGCCTGTCCTCAGCTACCTCCAGAGACAGGACACTGCTCTGTGGGGCCCTCTGGGCTAAGCAGGACAGCCGTTCTTACTCATCGGCATTGACTGGCCGCTGATGTGCCAGATCTGGTCAGTAGAGCACTTCCACCTGGCCTGCTCCCTTTTCCCAGGGGAGCCCGCAGAAAGCTGCTCATGAAGCAGGTGCCACCCAGATGGCTCAGCTACACTCACTCACAACCCAGCACAGCGATGAAGGGTGGTGGCTGCTGGCAGTGCAGTCTCTGCCAGGCAGACACACAGCTCCCCCAACTCCCTCAAAGCAGCAGCCATCAGGCTGCCAGTCACCCGTCCCATCTCCTGCTCCCTCAGGGAAATAGGGATCACCTCGAAGGGTTTGCTCAAGGCAGAACTGGGAGAAGCATTTAATGTGTGTGGGAAAGGAGAGATATTTTGGCCAGAGCAGTTTGAGCACTTACGGTGTGAGAGAGCACAGGGGTCAGGTGAACCTGCAGCCTAGGCTTAGCTACAGTGAACACTGCATCATTTTCAGCCTCATTGTCCATTGAAAGATGTTATAAAATCAAAATATAGACCTAAAATCTTTGGCATCTCTTTTCTACTCTCCTGGTAAATAAATCCACTGAAGGCAATGGGAGCTCTGTTGTCAGCTGCCAGGGCATAGGGTCAGACAAAAAATGCAAGACTGGTGGTAAAGGTTTTTTCCCCTCTATTTATCATATTTTTTTCCTCCATATGTTCCAGGGCAGAATTACACGGAAAATTATTATTAATCTGCTGTTTTAATCAAAATAAAATCTCTACTCCAGCTCCCAAATGTAGCCCTAACGTGATCTCCTTATTCAGCATAGAATCTATGATTCTGAGGTCTTTGAATGGCAGAAGCCCAAAATACCCGGTAAAGCATAAGGTACATTGGAATCTATAGAATTTTGTAAGATGGTGCTGATATTCAAGGAACCAAAGCAGCATGAGTTCGTCATCAAGTATTCCGAAACCTGATCGATGTTCATTTATGAGTGCATGTATAATGTATATATCTCAGTCACAAGTTCATGGGTTACGTGCCTGTAAAGAAATCTGTGAAAACTTAAACAAGAAGCTGTCATCTCATCACCCTTGAAAAGCTGAGACAGCAGAGAAAGGTACTTTGCTAATGGAGCTCTCATTCTATTTTTGCTTTGTACGTAATGATTTTCCTTCTACCTTTTAGTTAATTCAGCTACTTTGCAATTTAAAAATATGTATAACGCAGCAGAATAAAATAGTTTGTGTTTCTAGTGATCCTTTGAGAAAAATGGATCAGAACCTTCTTTATAGCCTCCCTCCAGACAGTATTGCATTTTTAAGAAGTTGAGGTTGTTTTTTCTTGTCTGCTCTGGTTTCACAGGATCAAATGTCTTTGTCTGGGCAGCAGAAATTAAGCAATTGTGAATAACTTAATGATGGACAACATATATTTTGAACACATACACATAACTAATTTAATTTTCAGCAAACAACACACTATTTCCTCCAGAAAAAAACAAAAAAAGTAATGATGAAAGGGACTCACATATCCCTTTTTCTTGAGCAGAAAACCCTTATCTTCTTAAAGCATTAAACATGTCAGCTCTTTAAAATACAGCCAGATGTATAAATCACTGAACAATGGAAGGGCTCTTAAAGAGCCTGAAATGTATCAACATTTTCTGCCAAGGATATATATTCTTTCAAAACTCTTCGAACCATCTTTTTAAATTTTTTTTTCTTTCCATTTTCCCTTTTTCTTTTCAATATCTGATGAACAATGTTCCTAAGTCCTGTCCCTGCAGAGGGCAACAAAGAGCTTCACTGCTGGTCAAATGGCTTGTTTGTCACCCTAATGAAATACTATAGCCAATTATACCATCCTCTGGCTACCAGGTGCTGGCAAGGCCCCAGGAGCCACCCTGAAGCTCTGAGCTGACCCATCACCTCTCTGAACGTGCTGCTGCTGCCCAGCCGTGGGTGCACTTCCCCAGCCAGCTGTCCTGGCAGCCAGGCTGCACATCAAAGCCTTGGTTGTGCTGCCTTATCGGCCCATGTGTCTCCCAGCAAAGTGCGTAAGACCTGTAGAAAAAGGAATGTAGGCAGGAAAGATAGATCTGTACTCATTCAAAACATCATACAATGTTTTGAATGTGGTTTGTTGTTATTTTTTCCCCCTCTTCTAATGCAGTTGTTAGAGTACCACAGGCTTTTAGAAATCTTGAATCAATAAACCAGTTTTGCTTTGGAGGAACAGAAATGTTTATTAAGCAAAAGCACAAAATAATACAAAAAATAAAGATAGACATAGAAACCACTTTCAGGTTCTGCAGAACACTTTGCTTGTTCTGCAGGAGGTGTTATTAGAAAGCCTGAAATATTTAAGTATGTGGTAGTTCAAGCTGCATTCTGCCACATACAGAATATTTATTCTTATCCATATTTCTTGTCCCTTATCTATAGGGCTGACTACCAGTTCCTATAAATGTCTCTGTGTGTAAGGATGTCAGAGCTGGGGAGGGCAGCCTTCATTCCGCCAGTGTGGCAGCTTCCAGCGTGCCATATGCATTACGGCTTGCAGCACAGACCGTGCCCGCAGGCTGACAGGTTCCGTTCTGTGTCTCTTCATTATAATGAACCCCTGACAGCACCGAGAAAGGTTCAGGCAGCAGGAGCAGCCGCAGGAGTCCACATCCCAACTGCATAAATCAGGGCTATCACTCATCAGGTAAAGGCTTAGACTGGCAACTTGGGGAGGTGTTGAGGAAAACACAGCAGAGCCCTAAATAGCAGGTAAAGAACAATCTGACAGCCCTGGGTTGTGTGAGCTGCGCTCCCTGGATACATGCAGCTGGATGCAGGCATGAATGCATGCTTGTATCCCTACCAATATACACCTCTACATTACCCAAATACCTCCCAGCTGCAGAGCCTTGTTACTGAACAGCAAGCCAAATGCCCCGTGATAAATAACTCTCTATCACACCCGAAGCATTGCTCAGTTCGTGGAGCTGTGATGGTCGAAGCCTAAGTGCAAGAGAGTAGACAGAATGGAGCAGCATCTACCAAGAGAAAAACTGAAAGAATTGGGTGGCAAAATCCAGAAAGGCTTTTGGCCACACCAGTCTTTTTCCAGGTCTGAAACTGTCTGGGAGAGCTCTTCCCACATTTACACAGGAAGGAAGGGTTTTATTCCCGCAGACTTAGTGCGTTGTGGATACAACCACTCCCTCAAGTGACTCAGACTTTCACGTGTCATACAACCTACATGTTTTCAAGTTCAGGGCCTAAAACATGTTTAGAAACTTCAGGGCCTGGGAAAAAAAATCCTGGAAATGCATACAGAAAAAGTTAGTGTTGGAAGGGTTTTTTTCCTTGGGTCTGGTAGGGAAAAGTTGGAGGAGAAAAAAAAGGGAGCCTTTCATGTGAAATACTCCATCTCAGAATGAACAGTGAAAGAATGTTTAAATTAATGTTTACAATGACACTGGAATTTTTCCCTAAATGGATATTTTTTCTGAACATCTCCTTCCATCCCCTCACCCTCCATATTTTCCAAGGAAAATATTTGCCTTCACAATATTTCCAAAAATTTTACATCTGTAATAAGGTTAGGGCTGGGGATAGGACTTGGGCAAAGATCTGGGCCAGTAAGGTAGGATAAAATATGGCAGACATGTTGTAAAATGTAATTTGTAAAACAGAAACTTGAGTCTAGGTTTCTGGCTGGTACAGGCATGAGATCCTGACAAGATTTGAGGAATGGTTTATTCCTGGAAACCCACTGCGAGGTTGACAGCTTGTGCAAGTGTGGATGACCTGACTAATCCTGAAGTTCACAAGCATCTTTCTGTAACTGTCTAATGGTTCCTTACCATTCAGAGAAAAGAGATAAAATATGCTACAGTTTTAAAATTAGGCCAGAGAATGCCAAAAGTTTACTGGACCTAGCCAAGGACCAAAGGAGGCAGCGTCTGGGCTCAGGCAGACAGAAATCCTCTCTTGAAAAAGGATGCCCACCTTCATCTTCATCTTTGCTTCCAGAAATGAGCTTTCCTTATCTGTATTTTAGAGCTGCAAACTCACTGGGTTTCTCTTTGAAAGCCACAAGTTCTTGTTTCGTGTAGAAGTCACTGCCAGTCTTGCTTTCTCTTTCCAAGATTTAATTGTTACTTCCTATCATAGGGATATGTCAGGCAGTAGCAAATACACTCAGGTATGTAGGGAAGCACCATCTTCAGCATTTTGTACAACTATTATTATTCAAAAGCAAGGTACCTATATACATTTATTTTATATATTAATTCTTTCTACATTACTAAGTATATTTAACTACCTAAATCAGCAGACGTTTCTGTTCTTAAAGAAATGAAGTTTCATTTTCATAAAGACAAATATTTCAGATTTGTCACAAATTTCTGGGTTTTCCTTTCCTCTAAGGAAAAATAAAGCCGTTTGATATTTCTCTTTTCCTTAAAAAGAGATGTAGGTGTTCTGCCTTTCTTAGAGCCCCATTTGGATAGCTCAAGTTGACCTGTGATAGCTGTCTGTGTTCTCACAGTAAACATAATGTCTCAAAGCAACGGAGAAAGGTTCTTTAGCCCAGGATATGATCCCACATCCCACATTCTTTCAGCCACAGATCCAAATTTGTTAGGTGCCTATTTGCCATCTGTAAATAACGAGAAGGCTAATTACAGTTCACTACCAGGTGTGATTCAGAAAAGTCTTTCCTAACATAACTCCCTCTAAGGACCCAGCTGACTTCAAGAAAGTGTTTTTGGAAACTCAATTAAGAGCATGTCTCATGTTTTAATAATGAGGTCAGACCTTGGAAAAAATTGTAGTCATGCTATTTTACACCATCTCTACATAATTTTATATAGTGTAACAATAGTGTTGCTTCTTAGGTTCGTCTAGATGATAACCACAAGTTGAAAGCAGGAAGGAAAAGCTGGCACAGAATAAATGTATAAAGGGTAGGAATTAACCAGTGGCAGTGCTCATTGCAGAGGCATTTATCTGTAGCTTCCCCTCACATTTCTTCCTCCAGAGGCGAAGTTATACAGTGTCCCTCCTTATGGTGCTGCACAGTTTGCTTTTCACTTTGCATTTTTTCATGAATATCAACTTCTCGTACCTCCTCACACCTACAGGTCTGTGGCTCCAGAGTACTTAGAAAGATTTGACAACAGTAAGTTAAACTCTGTTAGCACCCATGCAACCCCAGAAATTCACTCTGGGAAGACACATGCTGACACTGAGCTGAGCAGTATCTCAGTTACACCCTCAGGTGATGCAGGGTAAAGTCTAAGAATAACTCCTCGGTGCACACAAAATTTAACAATTGGCACTCAATTACAATACTCACAATTTTCATCATTATTTGCTTAGGTACTGGAATTGTGCTATGGATTATCTGCCCAAAATACCTATGCAAACACATCTCAGCCTTCACCAGGTCTCCTCTGTTTTCCATTACAGCTCAGGAAATAGCTGGGAGAGGAAACTTCATTTCAAATATTTCTATTAATACAAAGCTAATTTCTCAGTGAAGGTTTCTACAAATCTTTCATGATTGTTCAATACAAATCCTTGCAAGCTCAAGTTCCCCAGAAAATCCACAGAATAAAATTCTTCCTACCTCATTCACCCTCAGCAAGTTTGAGCTGTGCTGTAACGTGACTGCAGACATTATCAATTCAAACAGAGAATTTGATCTCTCAGTTTATAATTCATAGTTCTCAGTGGGAATAGTTACATAAATCACACTGATTTGCTTTTGTTCCCTATTGCACAATATAGCAGTGGGACCATAGCAGAGTGAAATTTTTGTGTTACACCCAGATATGGATTTCAAAATTTCTTCTCTATTGGCTTATTACTTTGGCCACCAAAAGAGGGAAGGAAACAATATGATATAATTAAAAAACACAATGTACATGTTTAACAGAAAAATTTAACTTTTAAAATTGGAATATCCTAAATGAAACAACAAAACAGTTATACAGTACAATGTGTCTAATAACTATGCTGACTGGATGCTTTAAAATATATACCATGGATGAGAATTGTTGATTACTCAGTATAATTGCATCAGTATAAGAAGGGAGGTACAACTGAGTCCAGGGAAACACGCACAGATCTCTGTACCTCTAAAGAGCTTGGCAGCAAGCTGCAGATCTGGATCCATCCAAATATCCTTTTGTCAAACACAACTTACGTGTTTCTACCTAATTCATAGGGGTCTTGAACTCCCACTAAACCAAACCAACCTCACAAACACACTCCTGCTCTTCATGAAACAACTCTGAAATATTACAGGAACCATCAGGAATGGCATCCTGATGGATTTTAGTCAAGATTCATTTTGGCAAAAGATTTCTAGCAGCATGCTGCAGGTTTAAATTTCCCTGGATATCTGCCCTGGTCTCCTTGGAGCTGTGCCTAAATGTCTAACTACAACCAGGTACAGAGAACAAATTTGCTTTTTCTGGCCCAGAAGGCCTGCACTGGGGAGGGAAGAGCAGGGAGCTGGTGAGCCCCAGGGGTAGTTTCAGAAGCAGAGTCCTTTCCAGGGCTAGCCTTGCCAGCCTCAGGCACTGAAATATTTTTGGGATGTGGGTTTAGTTTTCCTATTCGTTCATAGGAGAAGTCTAAGATGCACAGCTGTTTCATTGGCCTGCCAGTCTGCTCCTGTCCTTTACACTGCCTGGCACTGTGTGCAGCCGCTTAAACCATGGAAAGAGCAAGTATATCATTAGGCTTCAGCCAGGAGTTGCAGTTTATCGACAGTTTACATCAGTACCAATTACTAGACTGGGAAAAGCAGTGGAAAATCAGGCCTTTCGTTGAAATACGTAGGTGGTATGGGTAGTGCGCATGAAGTGTTCTGAAACTGCTTCTGTCTGTCTGCTGGCTTGCAGAAGGATGCACAAGCTCACTCCCTCATTCCAGTACATCAGTGAACTTCGCATAACATCAACTGGACTTTATGGATGGTATTTATTTTAGTAATGCTGGGTGAAACCCAGGAAAAATCCATGTTTTCTCAGAGGAAGCACATGCATCTGAGTTGCAAAAAAAACCTATTTTTCTTGGGGGGAAAAAAAAAAAAAGAAAAAATCTTTGGAAATGGTTAACATAAAGTGAAAATAATTTCAGAATGAAATATTGAGGGATACTGGAGTCACCAGCAAAACTAATTACAGCTTAAATGTCTTGGACTTGAGCCCCTCCTCAGCATGGACTCTCATCCTGACAGGCCATGCTGCTGTTCTCCTCAATGAGTATTAGAGGAAGGGGCTACTGCAGCAAAGCTTGAGGAAAATTAATCTTCTGTGGTACTTCACTGTACCAGAGTACATTATAACTTTACCTATTAGCAAATACAGTACTGTGCTAATGACAAGCCAGACCTGCAGCATGAACAGGAGCCACTTATTTTCTGAGGGAGAACAACACTTTTTTCCCCCTTTTTTTTCCCTTTTCACCTCTAACCTCCTGTGTGCTCTATTCTAATGAAAGGTCAGAGGTTAGGACTTTATTTTCCTCCAGATCATGAATGCAAAATAGCACCAGCGTGAACAGTTCAATGACCCCTGTGTGTTCTGAAGCCACCGAAAAATGAAAACAAATGTTAATCTGAGGCCTGACTCAGACTCTCTTTGCTGATCTATACTTATGGAGCACATTAGGGCCACTTATGAAATGAGGCTGAGGGGTGATCTTTGACCCCGCTCCATTTTCAGATGGCTGTGCTCCATTTGCTGGGGCCTGGCGCTGCTGCCGGCCTCCAGCGCGGGGCTCCTGCTCCTTCTCCTGTGGTGCCCACTGCTTCCCAAGTGCAGCTTACATAAGCCAGAGCAATTGCCAGCACACATCAATGGCAATGCTCCAATTTAAGAGTAGATGGCTGGAGTAGGTGTTATTAGTACCCTGTGTCAAGCTGTGATTGCTCACATATGGCTGCAGGCTGAATAGCACTTTTGATTCAGAACAGAGAAAGAAAAAGTTGGTGGTAAGGAAAAAAAAAAGAAGATGAAGCAGTCTCAAACTTACCATTTTCTGATTTGAGGTGGTTGGATTAGAAATCCTCTTCTGGATTCCTAGGTGGTCCTGATCTTAAGGTCCTAGTCCTGTGACATTGAAGCCACATATTCAATGGCAAAATAGCAAAGACTTTCTTGTTTGTGAAAGGCTTCTGATGAATAACACTTTCTTCTTGGTAGTATGACAAAAGCAAGAGAAATATCTTCTCTATGAAATTATTATTAAACAAGAGTGAGGTTCTTGCATTTTATCTCATCATTCTGAGACAGGCACTTTTAATTCTTTTTTTTTCTTTACCCTTTTTCCTGTTCAGTGTCTGTAATGCAAATAAGAACCAGAGGTTTAAACCTACATTGTTTAGCTCTGAAGATTACTGTTGGTTTACAAATGAGACCTGTGAGAAGACTGCTAAAGAGTTTGCTTTTTTTCCTTTTTCTGGAAAAATCTTCTGAAGTAAAAATCATATATGTCATATCAGTTTCTATTTTAATATTTCTTACTGCAGAATGGCCTAAAAAGCACGTATTGTGCATATACAGTGCTGTTCAAAGGAAAACGGAAGAGATGAGATATAGTTGATCCTATTAAAGCTTGCAAAGAGAAATGAACATTTACATAAAATTGTCCTTACAAAACAGTCAGGTCTCAAAACTAAAAAAAAAGACAATGAACATTTTGCTTGGGATGGGTTGAACATATTTCTAGGCTTACGGGTACATAAAGCCCTGATATACTAATGTATTGTAATTCCTTTCTTCTGCACTTAAAAGTGATGTGCAATTTTCTCTGTTTCAACAGGGCTCTTCAAATGAAAAGGCTGAGCTCTAGGGGTCAGAAATCACTAGATGTTCTCTTTCATTAAACAGCAATTGTTCACAAATTTCCTGCATAGTTCAAGTGCAATTAGTTTCAATTGGTTTTAAAGAGTATGGTTTCATATCTGGTTTTGGGGACATCACCTAGCATTGTACTTGGAACAGTAAAAATAATGTTTGCCCTCTGCAACCTTTGCCAACCTTTGTTTCAGGCTTCAAGGTAAAACAAAGTCAGATGATAATGTCAACAGGTAGTGGTTAGCAATTTTATTGAGAATAAGAAAAAAAATCATACATTGTTATTATTCATGAATTTTGGATCAGGTAGATGGGTCTGGCATGTACTGATTGAGTTATTCAGAAGGTCAAGTCTTTGATGCTGTGATGGATACATGTGTTGGCTGGTACTACAAAGTCAGCATTTACTATAAGTTCTTAATGTACTGTCAGAAGATACTCAAGCTCTTAATGGTGACAACCATAAGTAGGTAGATTAGCTGTAGATATATATTTAACTTTAAGCTACAACAATTGGTTAGTCTAAAGAGGAAAAACCTGATGTCGGAGAAGGAAGGGAGGAAGACAATCGCATCTATAGGAGCTGTGGATCACCAGCATTGCTGGAAGGCAAATCATTTCAATTTAAGGATGTAAAATTAAATATAAATGTCTTCTTTTGAGTTCCCTGGCTTGTTGTCTTTACCCATGTTTCAAAATCTATCAGTACTTTTCAACAGGTATAGCTTGACAATGTCTCTTGCAAACAATATTAGTCTCAAAAATTCCCCTCTTATCTGACTCCTTGAATCCTGAGTGGACTCACCCAGAAATGCAGGAGCTGAACTGAATGCTGGTAGGCAAATGTGTGGAAGATTCACTCTTTTTCTGTGAAATCCTAAATATTGAAGTATTCGATTTAACATGTCTTGCTTTAGGCTAAGTTAATTCATTGATGTAATTTTGAAAGAAGCGTGGGGTGTCAAGTGGTATTTTGCAGAGCTGTTCAGGAGAAAAATCTCTTCCCTTGAGTGCTTCATGTCTAAATTTATGGAATCCTTTAAAACCTGTTTCATTCTGACTTGATTCTGATTTTTGAATGTCTCCTTTTTCTTTTACCTTTGCTTTCCTTTTGGGTATCCATAAAGCAAAAAGCCTTGCACAGACATAACCTTGTTCTTGTTACCTTCAAAGTCTTCTCTAGGTTTTGAGCCTTGATAGCAACTATTTGTATAATCTGTATAAATTATCTATATATTTATGTAACTTTTGTAAGTATTTTTGTAACTACGCATGAGAATACATACCATTATGATAATATAAAGCTTCATTAGCATCACAAAAGAATACAAAAACATAAAAAAATATGGGCCCTTTACTCCAAGTCATCTTCTGTTGTGGTTTTGGATGGAAGGACAGTGCAAAGGGAGCTGAATGTGAGAGAGGGACTTTCCTTCCCCCCAATATTAGTTAGCTTTAATTACCAGGGTGGTGCTTTCTTTATACATGGCGATAAAAATATTGCATGCTTAAAATATCACTTTTCTGTGAAATATTCTCTTCTGTTTAATCTAGTCTGAACAGAGTTTGGTGTTCTTTCCTTCAATAAGAATCTTAATAGGAATCTGAATTGTCTGTTCAGCAAAGGCTATAAAAAACATTGTACTACTCAGTCCTACTATTTCTCAGGGCCATTTTTTTTAATTTGTCTAGATAGCCTTTTCAGGGGGCGACTCACTATAGGGACTCCTGCAGATTGCTTCTCACCTTCTGTCCTCACCAGACTTCCCTGTAGAAGCTACACACAGAAGAACACAGTACAGGAAGTCTAGCACAGCTGGTAGCCATCAACTGAGAAGCCAAATCCAGAAAACAAGAGGTCAAAGTGAAGCAAGGAGAAAATGCTGGGAGCAAGACCATGTTTCTTGTTGCCTCTCCTCCAGGCCTGTTGGCTGATTAATACAAACTATCTCCTTTCCAAAACCACCTGACAAAACTGAGAAGACAGAACTATGAATCCTGCTTCCTAGGACACACAGCAGCTTTTCAACAAAAGGGAAAGAGGGTGTCTTCTTGAATAGTAAGAAGATTTACTTTTCACTGTTAGGAGTGAATTGTTTCATAAGTTGTGAGTTTTCATCCCATTTTACCTCTGTCATAAATACTCTGTCTTTGCTCAGAGTGTAAAACAAAATGCAGAATTAGGTGGTCATGAAGAAGAGGATATAAGTGTAATGGAAACAGACCATCAGAAACAAATTTTAAAAACAATGCAAAGATGGGAAAAAATTAAGAAAAGGAAGAAAATGTGCATTATGTTCCCTACCTTTAAAAAATACACAACTTCCATACTGAGCACCAACTGCTAGAAAATTATTGATCCTATACCAGCAACAATGTTTTTCTTCACAAAGATTTCAGGAAGTTTCTTGAATGAGCTAGGGGTGTGAAATTTATGTTAGCTATTTGGAGCAGGAGCTATCTTTTATGCATTTGTACAATAGCTAGCACAAGATATTTGTAAATGTCTCGTCAGATAAATGGAGTTATTGGGCAGTGTCACCTAAAATGCAAATAACAGTAGCAAAAATAATAATAAATCTCTCTGTACTGAACAGAATTTTAACTCTAAATCACAAGTGTTTTTTCTTCATTTTTTGAAAAGCTGTTGCATGTTTATCCAGCCGAACAAATGAGGTATACTGGATCTCAAAGCTCTAAATGTTGAAGGCCAGATTGGATGGGGTTCTGAGCAACCTGATCTAGTGGAAGATGTCCCTTCCTATGTCAGGGGGCTTGGAACTAGGTGATCTTTAAGGTGCCTTCCAATTCAGACCATTCTGTGAGTCTTTGAGTCTATAAATCTCTAGAGAAGTGCACAGCATTGTGGAAGACTGAGGTATAAAACCAACAGGAGCCAAGAACCTGCCAGCAGTTTCCCAGCCTTCCCGTGCAATGCTGAGCCTGCCTCTGCAACCTGGACACCAACCCTGATGTTGGAGCTTGCCTCTCCACAAACCACCACCGGGTGTTTACCACGCTGGAAGGAAAGCTCTATCGACACTTACTGTCCTAGGAATTATAGAATCCATGGCCAAAAATATACAGCACAACAATGGATGACCTATCCTAGTCAAATGCAGGAAATATAGATGTGTGTCTGTGTATGTCTGTATCATTGAAAATACAGTCTCAGAACCTCCAGGAAACAAAATGGACTAAAGAAACAGTGAAAGCAGCAACTATAGATGAGTAAAGACAATGGTTGGCTATAATTTTTCCAAAACAAATAGATACAGTAAGAATTCACACAAAAAACCCAGTCAGGGTCTCCAGGCTGTCTCTTCCTCATCTTGTCTCCTGGTCCTCATGTTAACATTTTCTGTTAATTTAATTCCTAAAGTGTCTCAGCTGAGCTCATTTGTAGAATTATCACATATTCTATAACAAAAAAATTGTCTTTGCTTTCATGACACTCTGTTCTCATGAAGTGACCTTATAGGTGAGTGACAAACTGAGTGAAAACCCCACGTATGCTAGCTCCTACTCCTGGGGACTTAAACCTTTCTTATTTACTTTCATCTGACTCACCAGTCTACCTAGATGGAAAAAAATCCCACCTTAATGACATGCTAAAAGGAAGGGTGACAGTTCTCTGTGCTTCTTTCTCGATTGCAATAAAAACCCACCTGAGGCAAATGCAGTTGTGTAAGTTGGCACAATGCACACAAGCTCCTATTTGCTCACACTGCCTAGCTGATGGGTAGTCAGGCAGACTGGTGGGATCATATAATGACCACAGAGCTGACAAAAACTCTGGGTCTGGAAAGATGGCCTTGTTTCCAGACTCCTGTCCCAGGGAAGAGAAGCTGGGGCCAACATCCCAAGATTCAGTTGTAGCTAAAGACCAGCAAGTTCTCCAGAAACTGCAAATTTGCCCAAAAATACAGTTGCATGGGTAAGAATGAAAAGATAATTCCAGATGAAAGAAGAAATTCTAGAGAGCAGAGTTTCAAAAATGTCACACATCCATGGTAACAGGGGTCATTTCTAAAAGGTTTAAATGACATTTTTTCACATAGTTCTCACTGTGGCATTTCGATAAAGCTGCTCTGATTTGCTTCTGTCTTGGCAGATGCTCAGCAGCTCTTTTTTCCCCTCCTTGCTCTGTCAGCAGCATCTGGTTGCAGTGTTTCCACCTCTGCAGCTGTTTCTCAGCTGTGCACACAGACGGGTAGGGTAAGGGGCTGACACACAGCCATCAGAAAACGAGGCAAGAGAGGGAAATGCCAGCTGGAAAAGAGGTTATGAGGGGCCTAGGAGTAATTTCCAACCCTGAAGAAAGGATAAGGCTCAGGTTTGCCAGTGCTCTGTCAGGTGCCAGTGGCAGGACAAAGAGGTCAGTGTTGTGCACATCTGCCTCTGCAGATCCTCTTCAGACCAGAGGATGTGGTGGGCCAGCAGGGTAATGATAACATCAAGGGCAGCCCCTGTGCCTCTGCACAGTGTTTTCTCTCTTTCTGTGAAACAACTGCTCATAATCCGTTCATAAAAATCCCAACTGCCGACTGGGAGCAACTTTAAAGTGAAACACCTGCTCACTGTTAGGTGCAGGGGCACTGACTCCTCCATGGTCTGTACCAGATGTTTGACTCTAGGTCATGCTGGACAGGCAGATGGAGGAACATGGCTCTGTGACACTCTCCTACTTCCATCACTGACTGGCCTTTCCTGTCCCTCCTCATGCTTCTCTCCCTTTCTCCTGTCTCTCGACCCCACACAAGGGAGCTGAGGCCCAGTGAAATGGCAGTGCTGACAAATGCTTTTACATGTTCTCAGTCTGGGGTGATTGTGTTTCTCCAAAGCACACAGAGGGCTTCACGGATCTTATCCTGCACACAGCTGTCACTGCTCCAGAAAGGGAGAAGCAGAAATTTGCTGCTGCTGCTGCTGCTGCTTACTTGGACGCAAGAGTTGGTAAAATTCCTCTTTTACCAGCTCAGCTTTTTGAGAGATTTCTAGCAAGCCAAACCAAGGCAATTTCTTTCTGAGCAGGATTGCTTTCCACCTTCTCAAGGCTCACAGTCTTCCCCTGCTGCTGTTGGCTGGCATTAATCTTAAAATATACAGTATTAGGAGCTATGCCTGTGCCCATATGTTTCCTTTTTAGAACAGCTCATGATATAAAAATATTGTTAGTTCAGACATGAAAATAGACCAGACAGGCATATAGGCAAGACTTCCACTGATCACAGGAAGTATGACTATCAGGATAAGAGGAGGAGAAAGCTGCTTTAAATGCTCCTGAGTCCAGCAAGGTGTCTTCCAAAGGATCAGGAGCACAAGTGCAGTTCCTCCATTTCCAGCCCTGTGTGCTGCTGACCCACCACCTCCAGGACCTCAGTCCTGGTTCCCCAGCTCCTCTGGGATCCAGAGTTATGTCAAGGAAAATGAGAAGGAACCAGCTTTTTTGCCCCTCATCCCCAGAACTTCCCCCGATGTCCCTAAAGAACAGCACATGTCCTGCTTAAACTCTTAGCCCTCTCCAAAACTCCCACCAGACAGGGTGACTTTGCATTGCCTCTTATTCAGTCTAGTGAGTAAATATCACTCTTTGGCCATATGCCTGGTTTTTATGCTTAGTTTTCTTCAGCTGTGGTGGGATTGCTGGGGTAGCCATGAGACGCTGACAGAGAAAGAATGAAAATTTTGAAATCTGCTTGCCAAGCATATTCCAAAGACGAACTTTGGAAACCCATGTTTTGTTTTTATGTCTATACATTAAATTAATCTCACCAGTAAGCCAGGTTTGCTCAAGAATGTGATTTTTGAGATGAAGTGGCAATTAAAATTCCTTATGTACTTTCCACCCTTAGAGCTGAGGCCAATGCATCTTAAAAAATAAAAGCAAACCACAAACACATGTGAGCACTGTGAGCATCTGATCACCTGACTTGAATCAATTGCTATTTACTTATCTGAGCCCTGTTTTTCAAAAATTTTGACTGACACAAGCGTTCCCTCTGATCTCTTTATAGGGATGCCTACGAGACATCAGGCAGACGGAGTGGGGAAACAGGCTTTTTCTCCAATGGTTGCCATACAGGTTCTCTTTTTCCTATGAAATCTTTCTAAAAGCGTCTATGAGCTATTTGAGGGAGAGTCATTAGTGGAGGTGAAGAAAAAAGAAAAAGACTTTCATTGCTTTTAATGCAATGGTTAGAAAAACAAGTATGAACCTTTTCTCCAGCCCTTGTGTCCTATTTATTCCTTTTATTGGCTTTTCACAGTCTTGGGCTGTCTATATGCAGTATAACACTTTGTATAGGGCCCCAGTGGTTCATGAGTTTAGTGAAGAACTTAAATCAGACTAAGTCTTTAAAGGATTTTTTTTTTCTTTTTCTGATAGCAGAATATTTCCACATGATTTGAGGTTTAAAATGTGATTTTTTTAATTGTATTTTTTTTATGTGAGCTCGCTGTTGAATCTCGGTGAGACTCAGCCACCTAACCCTCTTAGGCTTCCTTGGAAATCCCACCCTCAGCCAGATAAAGCATGGTATTTTAGCTGAGGAATGAAGTTAGCATTCACATGGGTGTCTGATCCTATGTTTTGTTGTTATTAGAAGATAAACTTAGAGCAGGACTGGACAGCAGAATAATTAACTATGGAACTTTCTCATTCTGTTAAACAACGATTGATGCCAATAACAGAGGCAAGAAAGCAAGGTCAGAGCAGAAATGAGGCTCTCAAAGACAGCTGCTGGAATATGAGCCATTTGCTTCCTACATTTAAAATGGAAGACCTGAATGCCCTGCTTGACCTCAATGAGAAATGGAAGTGGAATCAAAATGGAGGGAAGTAGGGCCATGCTAAACAGGAGGCACAACTCCTTTTTTTTCTTTCTTTCTTTTTTTCTTTTTGTACATTTTAGAAGACACTCCTATTCTGAGAAATATGTTTTAGCTTTTATAGACTGGTTTGTTTGCACAGTCTGAAGAGTTACAAGTTGAAAAAGTAAGATGGGAAAAAATGCAGCTATGTCTAAAAATAATTCTAGATATATAATGAGTCCACAATCTCAGTTATATTCTTCAGTTTTATTTAGAGGATTGCAAACATGAGTTTAAGAAAACTTGTTTGTACGTAAGAAGTAGTATAAATATGCTTATAAAACAAATATAACCTTTATTGTGTCAGGAATACAACTGAAAACTGTATGGTGAGTATAGATATATATACATATACACACACACACACATGCACACACACACACACATACATGTGCGGAAGTGGGGATGATATTCAGACACAGTAATGGAGCAATCAGGACTTTCTTCCCCGTGTTGATACACTCCTGTCTGTGAGGGAAGGTAGCAGCTGTTTCGCAGTGTGATGTTACTAATATGAGGACCTTACACATCACAGGCACTTAGCATAAATGCAAATACTGCAGGACAGTGGACTTAGAGAAATAGATACAGTTATGTCTGAAACTAGGTCCCACAAAATATGAATAAAGACAAATAGCAGTTTATTTTTCCCTTTTTCATCATGAACTCCATGCTTAAATGCTGGTTCAGTAGGGATGCATGAGCACCATCTTCTCTTGAAACATTAACAGCTTGTCCTTCAGCAACTGGACTGTTACTAACTTAACCCAATTCTGTTTAAATAGTAAGGTGTAGTAAGCTGGCTTGTTGGTTTGACTTGGTTTGTTGGGTTTTGTTTGTTTGTTTGTTTTATTTCATTTGGGTTTTTTTGTTTTGCTTTGTTCTTTAATATGGCCTAGCAGAATAAAACAAGTTAAAGAGCTTTGGCTTAGTCGAGACCCAAGATTATCAGGCTTTAGCTGCACGCAAGCAAATTTAGCAGTGAATAGCAACTTAGTCCAGTCTGTGTCAAGGCCAGAGAAATCACATTTTGGGGAAGAGGCAGTGCCCATTCCGCAGCCTTTGAAGATTGCAGCTAAAATTAGATGATGGCTGCTAGCCAGAGAAAGAAAACATTTTTCCCTCTTTTGCAATATATCCAAAACCCACGCTTTCAGGGGTTTCTGTAAACCTTTCATACATTGAAGAAAAAATATAAATCCTCCCATTCACCTGTGAACTAAAAGGTTAGAACTCAGATACAGAGATGATTTTTTTCTGGGTTTGAAGGACATTAAGGAAATGTGTATCATATCATTGTACCCATTAATGTCAGTTTAATACAAATACATGATCAGTTTTTAGCTGTATTTAGGGGCACCTAGTCTGAATCTCAGGCTTCAAAGTGGGTCTGAATTTCAAGAGTAATTACTAGTCACCCTATGAAAATCAAACTCCTTTTGACATTAACATCCTTTGCATTAGACCTCTCATCTCTTCTGAAAACCTTAAATTTTCTAAAACTATACTTACGGAAAGAAAACAGAAAAATTTAGTCCTCAGGGGCCCAGGCAAGACTCTGTGACCAAGTGTGAAAGGCAAAAGGGCGATCAGAGTTCAGACTTGTTACCTTTGAGGGGTCAAATCTCTGAGTCACCATACTAGTGGCAGAAATACCATATTTTCCCACTTCCTCTGACGAGAAACCTGGATGTCAGATGAGGAAAACTGTGATTCTTAGGGGAAAAAGATTCGGTAAACATGTTTCATGTCAAGCATGGTATGCCCACACAGACAAATCCAGCTTGCGGCCCTCTGTTAGGTTTTTCTCCTTATTTAGTAAGAAAACATATATGCCAATATAATCTTTTCCATTTTCTTGTGGCTGAAGCCTCACTTGTGGGCTCCCAAAACGACACCAATGAAGAGCAGGGCCTAACCTCAATGTTTGGTGAAAAAACACAGGAAAGGCAGCACCTCTGCTGAGGAAGGGAGTAGAAGCAGTGAGCAATATTTCAAAACTAGTGGACAAACAAAAATATACAAAGCAGCCACTACAAAGTGAGTGCATCTCTTCTAATTTCTTCTGGATATCTAAGGTGAATCAAAGCCAAGCCAGACTCTTATGCAACTAGAGGGAAAGAGTCCACATGTTTAGGACATTTTCTCATGGCATTTCCTGATGAAAAACTGCAAAGCACAACAGTTCTTGCTCTAAGTTCCTTTTTGTTTGTATATTGTTCCACATAAAATAGACACTGATAGCAAAGATCCAGCTGCTTTTGTTATCTTTTTTTTGCTTTTTTTTTTTTTTTTTTTTTTTTTTTTTTTTTTTTTTTTTTTTTTTTTGATCATTATTTTTTTTTTTGGAACAGTAAGTTTCCATTTGGGATGGGAGAAGAGGAATTTTTCTCAGGACAGGTGTCAGTGGTGAGGCAGAACTTTTTTTTCTCCTGTTAATTCACTTTCTTTCTCAAAGGATCTGGGGTTTGCAGTGAGTATCCATGTTGGAAGCAACATGGTTCACAAGCATCTACCAGTATTATTTAGTAGGAGAGATCCTCCTAACATGCTTTTAGAGGCTGTCAACAAAAAATACTCATTATAACTTAGTCCTATCCAAAACCTGACTAACTGTTTTACAGAATTCCTGAGGAATATACAAGAAATACCCATATGCACAATGATAGTTGCCAGAGAAATCAAATGCCTCCATCAAAGCTGTATTTATCCTACAATCCTCTTTTTTTTTTTTTTTCTATAGAAAGGTCATTTCAATTAGCAAGTGGGGGCAGGGAGTTATTGTTGGTAGGCACAGCCCCATATTGATGGTTCCCCTATACGTCAGTGCACGAGCATTAACATTGCTCAGATAATCTTGCTGGCAAGCAAAGAAACAACTATCATGTTACTTGAAGGAACTGAAGCTATATTGTACAGCAGTCATTAGCCTCCTTGAATCTGCTCATAATGGTGAATGCATCATTCTGCCTGCCTGCAACTCGTGTAACAAACAGCACAGCCAAGTCTTTTCCAGTTCTGTTATTCTGTTTTAAAAAACACTGACATTTTCTTAAACAGACATAATTTACAAATTTAAGTAACACAACAGTGCCTTGGTGTGCAAGGGCCAGCGAGCAAACAAGACTCCTTTCACAAAGATTAAAAAAAAAATAAAAAACACAGTCTCGTGCTCTCTGAGGTCACCACGGCTTAAAACTGGGGTGAGGGTTGAGAAACCAGGACCTTTCTGTGACTTATCTTTGGCTTTGGAATATTTATTGTGCTCCCATAGCAGAAAGCCCTAGTGCAAGTAGAGTTAAAAGCAGTGTGCAATGCACTCTGGGGACATCAACTGCCTGTGTCTCCACCATCCTATCCTGTGTCTACACCTACTGCACCTCAGGCAGCAGTTTTGGGGACTGAGCATCCATGCTGTTTTGATCTCTCATTCATATTCCCAGTTTGCCTGACTTCTCCTGACTGCCAACACCACATGGGAAGCATCAGGAGCACTCAGAGCACCAACCAAAGTTTCTTCCATACACCAGCTGGTTGAACCAGCTTGTCAGGCACTTCCTGGAGCATTGTCCACCTGCCACCATGTATCCCCACCACGGCATGCCCCTACTACTCACATTTCAAAGCAGAAATATATATAAAAAATATAGAATTTTTAGGATGGGTTTAGCTAGGAGGGGTGCCCTTCACACCCATCATCTATATGCCACCCATCTATGCCAGAAAACACAAGGTGGTGCTCATGAACTGGTAAGTGAAGTCCTGACATATGGTGAAGTATTAGTAAATAACATGAATTCCCTTCTGGTGGGCACTAAACAGAAAGCACTGTTCTGTTTATGGCCCTGGCACAGCTGGGCTTCTCTGCTGCTGCAGTGCTGCCTGGACAATTCAACTTGTCTGAGTCTAGCAGCTGAAGACAGATCACAAGCACATGACATTGCAGACCTCCAGGATGAAAATAATGGCATAGTTGTCATTGCTGAACTTCTGTGGCATCAGTCAGGGTGCCAGCTAAGGAGTGGATGCACTTCCCTCTCCTGCCTTTTGTAGAAGCTGCTGCAAAGTGCCACAAAAGTGGCCTTTTCTCTCTGGAATTTGATTTTTGCTCTCTATTTTTCCACGTTTGGAGGACAACATGCTTCCCCCTGTGGGAAACGGCAACATACACCATAAGGTAAATCTGTTTTCTGTCACGGGATGTTAACTGAGGGCATTAGTCTTGAATCACAGCCCCTGAATTAGTGTGGCCTATGGGAATCCCCTTATCCCTGCCTATCATGACAGTGGGTTCGTTTCCCCCAGGAGAGCACCTGGCTGCCCACTGTTCCCTCTGTTGGCCTCCCCTCTGTGCAGGCTGCAAAGGGTGAGGGCACCAGTGTGGCACTGTCAGATACAAGTGACAAGAGGCAGCTATGGCTTTACATGACCTACTAAGCACTTCTGTTTACTCACAGCTAAATAAATCATCCCATATGTAACTGTCTCAGGCAAAATAAATAAATAAAAGTCTTTCTTTACCTGGGTGTTATCAACTCTGGGTTAGCGACATGAGGTCCAGAATCCAAAATCCTTCACTAAAAAGTCTGTCGCTCTAACTCACCAGACCCTGCAACTGCACCGGGAAGGAACAACTTCTTGACTGTGGCAGCCTATGAAAAGTATGTGACTCCTACTTTAAATTAGTGATGGATTGAAAACAGCAGGTGACACGCAAACTGCAGCACTGGTGTTGTCTAATGAGTGAGCAGAACCAAATTGTCATCTCCCAAAGCAGCTAAAATGAGAAACACAACAGTAACACAGCCTGGAGGGCAAGGAGATGTGCCTTAACAACTGTTCCAGACTTAGATGTTCTGCATCACAACCATGGGTTTTTTTGAGTGTTGGGGCCTTTATTTTTATCAGTGATGTTTAATCGACATTGGGTCATGGAAATACTCAAAAAACAGCATTAATGGAGGGAAGAAAGCAATGTCTTTACATTATGGGTTCCAAATGAGATCATAAATGTCCCAAGCAGTGTGACAAGGCTGGTGTCAGGAGATGGTTTATGACTGAGCAGAAACAGGAAGCCTGGTGACTCACACATCATGGCCCATACCTGGACATTTCCAGAAAATTTCTCAAATATGAGTAGTTCAAATAGCTCAGATAAGGATTAGGTAAGAATGTAAATATCAGGGCTTTATTTGAAAGTAATTCAAGCTATGAACCTTTTCCAGACATCTTTGTCTGGGGTACACTCCCTGTGTACATTCAGCCTTTTGGTCACATTAACATTTTGCTGAAGAAGCAAGTTTCATAATATTTTCTTTGTCCACTCTTCCTTATCTTCTGAAACTTCAATGCACATCCATAAAATAACATGATCCACAGGGGAAATTGTCCTATTTTTCTATTGTCTACAGGCTACAGAAAATTTGAAATCAAATCTGAAATTTAAAAATTGGCAGAATATGAATTGAAGTCAATATTAACTAGAAACTTCAGCATAAAATATATTCATTTGATCAAAGCAATATTCTATATCCCATGGAAGCTTTTGAAGAATATTTAGAAGTAAAACAAGTGGGAAAAATCTCTCTGTGCCAAATTTTGTGCTGTTTTTTAAACACACATCAAGGCAAAGCCATAAAGCAGCCAATTGCCTGTATCTTCTGCCAAGAGCAGCATTCCCTCTTTCTCTCTCCCCCTCACTTTTCCCCTCCTCCTCCCTCCAAATGAACAAGATCAAGATCAAGAAAATTGCATCAAGTCCTTGAAGCATGTTTCAAGTTTGCAGGAATATCATATTCACATGAGTCACCACTCCACACACACACATACCCACACTACTTCTTACTTGTTCTGCTGCTGCCCCACAAGGAGCAACCACAGAACTTTGAAGGAAGACAAGGAAACAGGGAACCTGGTAGCCAGTGAAAAGCTAAAAAGAAGAAGTAGGGTTATAGACTGAGGGAGAGAGAGGGGAGCATTTGCTCTAGATGCCAAAAAATTACACCCTACAGCTGTGTGCTAATATTATGATTATTATTTTGGCAGAGGCTTTTTTGTTTTCTTTCCCAAGCTGACCCTGCTCCCCTCTTGTGCAGGTATTGAGCTTGTGCTGGGCCAAAAAAGCAAAAGAAACAAGGCCATCAGTTTTAGATTTGCTGTGCTCTGTCCAAGATATATAGCACATGGCAGCAAGGGAAAGCAGGAGATGGGGGAGAAAAGAACTGTGCTAATGACTGCAGCCTGGGTAAAGACCTTAGACTTTTTCAATAGTTTTAGTTCAGAATGGAAAGGTGACAGGGATGAAGAGAAAAATTGCTAATTCTCAATTGTCTCTGATGTAAATAATTAATGCAAATAACTTGGTGTACCTGATTAGCCTGAAGCTCCGTGAAGACATTAAAAAGGCTTTAGTACCAGAATATTTTATTGGACGAGGTTAGGGTCAGATCCTTCTCTCTATCAGTCTTCCTTCTTCTGTGAAAATATAGTGTTATTATCATTACAGACCTTTCATAGTCATCACAAGTTTACATCAGCCCAAACCCTCTGCACGCCACATGCTGAATCAGCAGTCTTCCAAACAGCACTGTCCATGACAGGCACTGATGTCCAGTGGTGGCAAGGCAGTTTTAGTTCCTTCATAGTCTGGAAGATGTCCTACATACAGTTAAACTTCTGCACTTGTGCAGAATTACTCCTTAGATGCCCCATTCCACAGAATTCCCTCCCCCTGCAATTATTCCTTTAATCCTTAGAAAATAAAGTCCTGCACTCATTTTTTTGCATCTGTCCTGTAACTGAGAGTCCCTGCAATATGAGACTTCCAAGCACATTTTATCAAAATTCCTTAGCAGAGGGAAGCATTACAAAATGTGAGGCACTATGGGTACAAATCAGAATAGAGCTTGAATTTGTGAGTGTCAGTCAAGCATGTTTATTTACGTTATTAACATAAGAAGAGGTGTTCTGCCTTAAACTGAGATTCCAGTATCCCCTATTTCCACTTTCTATTTCCTTTCTTTTTTCCTATTCTGACATTTATGTTCATATGCTGTTTCTCTCTGCAAGCATGTTACTTCTATCATACATGTTTTTCCTTCTTCTGCTTAAAAGCCCTTACAATATTTCACATACTTTTTGGTCTTTGTGTCTCTTTTATGGCAGCGTCCATTTTCTTGTGTCTGGAACAGCTGCACTCATTTGTCCTCTTTAGGGCCTCAATCCTGAAAACCATCTTAAATCAGAAAACACTTAGGCACATGTTTAGCACTGGGGTTAATTTTTACATGAAGTGCAAGGTAAGCATTTACCTGAAGTTGATCAAAGTTCAACTGCTTTGCCAAACAGGTGCAGATTTTATATATATATGCACATACACACACATCCATGCACATAAGATAAATGTTTTGTTTGAAACTGAACAGCTTTCCAGAAGGAGAACTGCTGGCTCATGAAAAGTATTTGGCAAATTACAACCTCTGTCTTCAGTACCTAAGACATATTACATTCATCACCATCACTCACCTCAATGCCTATTAAATAAGACCCTGCACAAAACACATCCGCTCTTCATCCGTGACAAACGAGTGGGGTTTCTTTCCAAACTGGTCATTCCTCTGCTGCACTGGACCTCTGCAGAGAGAAGCAGCCAATGTGGTGGAGTGACAGCCAGAAGAAGCAGCACATCTTGGAGCTGCTCTGTACAGGGAAGCTGTCCACAATCTTGGATTGTGCAGGAAGCTCTGCAAAGCAGCTACGCTGACCCTTTGCATGGGCTCTACAGAGCTTCTCACCAGGCATCTGCAGAGGTCTGTGGCATTGCCCTAGATCCATGGCACACAGATAGATGCCCAGAGAACTCCCTTGTGACGAGCAGGTCTCTCTACTCCACTCGTGGACACCACCTGGAGTGCTGCATCCAGCTCTGGGACCCCCAACATAAGAAGGATGTTGACCTGTTAGGGCAAGTACAAAGGAGGGTCACAAATATGATCAGAGGGATGGAGCACCTTTCCATGGAGATAGGCTGAGAGACTTGGGGTTGTCCAGCCTGAAGAAGAGAAGGTTCTAGGGAGACACCTTATAGAGCCTTCCAGTACCTAAGGGGGCTTACAAGACAGCTGCAGAGGACTTCCCACAAGGACTTCTAGTGACAGGATAAGGGATAATGACTTCAAACTGATTTAGATTAGATATTGGGAAGAAATTCTTTACTGTGAGGATGGTGAAGCACTAGAACAGTGACATCCAGAGAAGCTGTGGATGCCCTGCCCCTGGAGGGGTCCAAGGCCAGGCTGGATGGGGCTTTGAGCAATCTGGTCTGCTTCAAGGTGTCCCTGTCCATGGCAGGGAAGTTGGAACAAGGTGAGTTCCAACTCATCTAGTTCCAACACAAACCATTCTGTGATCCTATGATTCCATGATCCAAATTGCAGTGCAAGCACCTCTACAGCAAAAGGGAACTCAGAAGACCTTTCACTGATATGCATTGTTCCTACTGAAGTTTGTGTACCCTCAAATATTCATTTTTTTCACTCAACTCATATTGCGGCATTCTCCCAGGCTGCACACAGACACGCACGTAGAAACCCACATACCTACACATGCCTTTAACAGGGCTTTGTTCCATCTTGACCGGGGCCCCTTCACTTTCTCAGCCACATAGTCAAAGAGAAGGGAGTATTGATTTCAGGCACAGCATAGATACGGCTTTAAAACCAGAGCTGTTTCCCATGCAGAACTGAAGAATGTGGGCAGACGAGTTTGCCTCTGCTTGTGCTATTGGTGTCTTCCAGCAATGGGGCTTGACCCCCATGATCCCTTCACCTCTTTTCCTGGATAAGCCACTTTTTCTAAGTCTGTTCTCAGGTGCTCTGTTTTCACACTATATTGGGAACTCGAACTGAGAATTCTTCTGGCAACAGCTTACCTAAATATCTGGGCTTTATGAAGCCTATATCCATTTGGGGATTCAGTTACCGAATCAATTCCGATATGTCAAGGGTACCAAATGTGTTTAGGTATTTTGCTGAACAGAGACAGTATTTGCACTAATAAGAACTAGTTCCACAATAAAGTAATTGTAAAACTGGGAATCTTTTTGTTTTGTTTTACTTCTGCTTTCAGAGACTGGTCTCAGAGTAAGACCTTGGGTGAGGAAGCAGAAAGGCAATTACTTCCAGTGTGCTGGGCGAATTTGCCAGAGGAGGGAAACTGAATGCTTGATGTGTTCCCCAAGGCCAATGTTCCACAATTATAAAAATATACTACCTCCCCTGTAACTCTGTGAATATAAAATGAAGCATCTTACCTACCATTAATTAGTTGTATTTTGTAGTTTTATGGACATTGAACATGGTGTTCTAATTTGCATACATTAACATGTAATTTACATGCTCACTGCAAGGTACTCAGTTTTATTGCCATTACCTTTTGTGGCCTATTTCTCTAATGACTATAATGGAATACAAAAGAGATTTCTCCTTGTGTTTACACTGTTACCTTATACATGAGTTTCAGAATAATGTGTCCTGCTGAGAAGTGGGAATTTTCATGCAAAAGGATTTGCTTTCTAGTTTGAGCCACTTCTTGACCACCCAGTCTGCTGAATTTTCTAATTCTTCCTATATTTCCTTAGCCACTGCTCTTTTTTCACCTACATAAGGACACAAAATGTTTTAAAAGTCAGGTACAAGTGTAGAGACTTGCTACATTGCCTGCACTAAAAAAAGAAAGTCAGACACAAGAATTAATGGGTTCTACTCTGTCTATCAGCACCTAAAGGCACAGAGAGAGAAAAATAATCTGCAGCTGGGGAAAGCTGAGCAGGGTCAAAGGGCAGTGCCTGCATCTGCATTCACTGAGAGGCAGAGAGGAAAAAAAAAGGGTCTCTTTTTGTGGCAGCTCAGCACTATTTTAGAAAGCGCAGATACTAACTTAATTACCACAGTTCCCTTTTGCACTAGAGCACTGCAGCAGGCTATAAATCAATACTTAAGGTCACATTGCTAAAAGCACTGAAAAAGACTCTTTCCCCTCACTATAGCATGTTGTTTGCTGCTCCTGAAGCAATGTCACGAGAGTTCAATATCAGAGACAGAACAGGGCTAAAACAATGATTACAAAAGAAATCAGAATTGCAAAAACGTAAGGTGCAAAGCGTGCAAGTCCAGTTATAGCAGATGCCATGACTGCATCAATCCTTCTGTCCTCTCCCAGCTGAGAGACAGGAGACACAGCAGCAGGTGCCCGGGAGTGTGAATACATTTCGTTCGGGGCTGAATTTTTATTCTGGAGGCCAAGTTGATGGGAAAAGAGCACATCTGAAAAAATTACAGCTATTTCTGCTGAGTATATCTCTGGCAACTTTATCACACATCTGAAATCAATTATACATATGCATGCATGACATCTTATTTCAATAAATTGTTGGAAACGGGGCTCAAGAGTTGCAAAAATAGATTTTTTTTTTTTTCCATTTGCCTTTCTATTATACCTGCTGACCCAGATATTTCACAACCTTTGGAAAGGAAAACAACTCATATGAGATTGGGAAGATATGGAAAAAGCCACTTCCAGCTGAGATACACTTGGCACAGCATTTAATGGCTTAGCCAGAGGGAGGTTTCTTTACGTTTGGGTTCACACTGGCAGTATGCAGCCAATACTAATATTAGATAGATAGACAGAGGACTTGCATCCAGGTGCCCAGGATAGTACAGGAATGAGACACAGGATCCAATAAACGCCTAGTTTAGATGCCAGAATATCTACAGCTTTGCTGTTTACAGACTAATTTATGAAGCTTGTAAAAACTGCAATTTGGAAATAAACTTGTAATTGCAATTGGGGTTTGAGGGATGTTTGGAATTAAAGTTAGAAATCTGTCCAATATTAAAACACAAATTTCAAGAAAATTTTAATTTTGAAAACACAAACAGATTTCTACCTAAATTGAAATTTAATTTCCAAACTTGCAGGTTTCTTTAGAAGAGACTTGAATCCCAGACACTGGTAAGCACACTGCTAAACAGGGTTTTTAGTCTGGGTGTGAAGTGGCACGGATGCATTCAATTTAGAGCTATTGCTTCCAGGTACCCTGAATTTCAGCCCAAACACGGCCCCTTGAAGTCTGATGTACGAGTGGGAAAGTGTGGACAAACGTCCAGGAGCTAATCATGTCAGTGCTAGGCATGCACTGTGGAACCCATCAAGAAGAGCCTCAGACAATGCATTTTGGACTCCTCAAATCAGACTTTATGACAGCAATTTTTGTGAAAAATTTCTGAGAACAAGAGAAAGAGTGTGATGTCATTTTGAGTTGATGTGAGGATTATTTTTTACCCTTTTACACAAGTACAAATAGCCTCAGTAACCTGTGACGTGTCTGTCCTGATAGTACAGTCTCCAGATTACTGGAGCAAACTTCCTGAGACATTGTTTGATGAGGAACTGGCCTAGATTCCGGCACGAAGAGGAAAAAATTGTCCACGTGCATCTTCATATTTAGGTGTAAAGACAAAGCTAATCTGTTCCTTTTGATTCTTTGTCAGCAGGGCTCATGCATGGCTAGTGAACATGTGCTGGCCAGGAAGAAGAAAAAGACATTATTTTACCTTTTAAAAACATTGGTATTTTGATGATGGGCATTGCTTAATCCATAAACAGTTACAGAGACAGGGCTTCCTTTGAAGTTACTAATGTACTTTTGGATGTATTTAGGTTGGAAAATTTTAAAAGCTTACAGACCGAATGGATAAGTATTTGTGGCGATATTTGATGAAGCTTCCCTATTCCAGTAAAAACAAGTAAAATCACAATATTCAAAACTATGCCCAGAGTAAATTTACTACTTCCTAATTCACTGATGTACTCTTGATTTGAAATCATCAAGTAAGGCTTCTAAGTCTGCTATGATTAAATTAAGCTTGATTCAATTTTTTTGAAGGATTAAGTAGTGCTACAGAAGAAAGGAAGCCTCAATGTACTTTAAATCAAAGGAGATTAGACAATGCCTAAATGTCTGACAACACAGTATTTGTAACATTATTTACTACAGCATCAGCTATGAGAACCCCCTTAACTATGTGTTCCATGTGTAACTATAATTCTTTAAACTTGATCATCTGCCAGGGCCCATCCTGTTCTTCAAATAGCTTCATCCCACACTTTAGGGAACAGTCATGGAGCTATAAACAGGAAGGTGGATGGGGATTAACATTGTGCCAAAACTTCAGAAAAAGGCAAGTTTTTAGAAGAGACATGCAATACCTTGAAAGAAAGGTGTAAAGTATGACTTAAGAAAACCTGAAGAGAATGTTCTCTTCATGACATATAGAACTAAACTTTTTTGATAGTGACTGGGACTGTTGTGTGAGACAAGTAGCATAAAACTAAAATAAAAAGTCAGATTAGACCTGACTTCGCACCATTGCATTTCTGCCACTGAGGAAGCCTTTCTTATGGAAAGATGGATGGCACTGATCATTAATCACACGTTTTCTCAAGCAGTGCCACCATAAATACTGAATATGCATAAAATCACAGCTGAACCTACAATGACATTTTTACCCTTCCACAGACTATCATATGTAGAAGTGCTGTAGAGAAAGCCACTTACATAAACTGAATAAAAACAATAGGATCTCTTACTCATATCCAGCACATTTTGCTTGAGGGATGCACTAAGACAATACTGTTCAGCTTGAAATTCTTGAATATCATAGTTTTCATTCTTGATACAGGTGGATAGTCTTCAGCCATAGTGACTCTATGCATTCAGATTTAAGAGAAAAAATCTGGTAATTTTTTCTATATTACTTGAATACCTTTTCTAAATGCAGCCTCATAAAAGTGCATTTCCTCTACATTCAATGTGTGGTATTCAGATCTATATACGCTGTCAGATTAAAGGTCATGCAGAGAGCTGAAAATGCCCTTACCTAATAATATTAAACATGCATATACATGTGTGTATAGACCTATATACACATATTTCTGTCTGGTATGTACAGCACCGTCTCGATTCACTACTTGACAAAGATGGAAGAAATACTGTTATTTCTAAATATATGTCTTATCTATATTCCTTCCATGATTTAACAAATGTACAGCATAAAATTAAAGGTGTTTCTCCTTGAGGTGTTACAGAAGCACAAAAGTATTTGTGGATTTTGAGAACTAGAATAAGCAACAAAATTCAAACAAATTCAAGTATCCACTCCAGGAAGTTTTATGGATTTTCCACATAAAGGATTAGTCCTTTAAGCTATATCACAGTAATGTTATGAGACTTAGTTACTGTAAATAAGGCACTGAAGTATTTTATATGGTTTTGCAGGAAAGTTTCTGTGTAGGAGGCACATTCCCTCAGTGTATAAAGATATTGTTAAAACAGTACCAGATAAACTACTCCCAGGGAACTTGAATTACCATGAGAGTTACTGATACTAAAAAGTTAAGAAACTGTGCAGCATATTCTTAAGGACGATCTACTGGTTCTGCAAATTGTCAAAAACCTACATAAACCCATCCACAAACATGTCAGGCTTCAACAAGTTGAAATGGTACCTAGTCGTAGATGTTCTCTCTATGGTTCTCAGTTATTTGGTCTGCTCATTTGGTGTTTTATGATTTGCTTTGTTTTTCTACTAGGGACTGAAAGACTCAGGTGTTTAAAAAAAAATGGAAGTATTTTGACCAAAATTCAAAACAGTTATTTGAGATGTGCTGCCATAGCATCTCCTGACCTAAGAAGTTTGTTTACTTTGTGCCTCAGGATTATCAATTGGTAGACCTCTTTGGCCAGACTCCATGTCCCACACCCTAATCCTTGGTTTTCTTCTTGGCTGAAGATGCAGGAGAGGTACCCTTGCTAAAGAGGAATGAAACCTCAGAAGAAATATCATGTATTAGGCTAGGCAGGTGGAGAGACAGGAAGACATCATAATCTTTGTGGAAACATTAACAGTTTAAGGAGAGGGCACATGTCCATCTATCCCCACAATAACACCCAGAGACAGTCAAACTGTGGCATAAGCCACACCTAAGACTTGGGAAGCCCATGCAGTTTTGGCAGACCTAAAGTCAGATTAGTATTTAGAGATTATCCTTTCAGCAGAGGAGATTGTTTGACTCCAGTGGGCAGGCATTTCCACTGTGCAGGATAAAGCACGTCTTTGCTGACATGGGTGCATCCACAGTACAAGTGTTTCAACAGTTTCATGTCACTCTCAAGAGCAGACAGTCCAGACACCGCTGGAGGGGACGTGGAAGGCAAAGAGTCTTTATCAGCCGTGGAAGCAGAATGTGTTTGCCAACTCACCTAAGGCGGACAAGTTGTCACTGAGAGGGAAAAGAAACTCAAGAAAGCAGGAAAGAACTGGGTGCTGCTGCAGATATATTCCTTAAGAGAAGCTGTTCCTTTCCTTGTGTTAACTGACTAGGCCAGTAAGAAGCAAAGCTGGATGATTTTTACTCGGTGATGCCTGTAGATTTTGTGCTTTTAACAGGGGTAAGGCAACTGCCCCTTGCTGACCCTCTTCTGGCAGTGTTAGGCACTGTACTCCTGTTTGCATGATATGCCTTCACGGTGTTTTGGGGATATTGATTAACTCCTTTCTGTGCAGACAAATGGATTCTCCAGTGGCAGGTTTGAATCTATCCAGTAAAGTGCCAGAGGAGAATCAAAGAGTAAAGCCAAAAATGAGAAGAGCAAGATGAAGGCTTAGAAAGAAGTTCAAAGGCCTGAATATTGAAGGCACAAGTTAGCAGCAGTTCAAGTACTATGGAACTGAGGGGCTTAAAATATTCATAATATGATATTCTGTAGTGTACCAAAAAAGACCAATGTCAATCAGCTGCTCTACCAGTCCATGGCAGTGTATCCAGTTCTAGTCTTAGTTCTGTACATTAGAATTTTCTTAAAGACAGAAAAATAAAAGCACTGTGAAAGAAAATAATTTTTCCTTCTTTACAAATAATCTAAAAGATCAATTTACAAAATACTGTATGTTTAATAATTTGTTGATAATGTAAATGGTTTTTCCCTAAAAGATTTCAATCTCTGCCTGAAAGAAACATTTTGAACATCATGAATCCATCCAAACATATCCTGAAATTGTAGCGAATTTAAGCAGGATTACTGCAGCAGTATTCAGGCTTTTGATTTTGCTGACAAAGTTTAAATCTCTGCACCTAATACATACCTCCTGTTTCTCCAAGCCACAAGGAACAGTTTCCAAGACCCAATCTCCATAGCAATCCCTCTGGCCTTTTGGTTTGAAGGAATTTTGGCCTGTGCCACTGGTTATGAGAGCTGGAGAATCTGGATTACCTGCCAAAAGTCTGGAAACCCATGATGAACCGATAAGCACCCCAAAGCCTTGACTCTGTGATTCCTCATACCTTGAGTCTTTGTACGAAGACCAAGCTCTAATGACCCTGTGGCAAATGTCTGCAACCAGAGTAAGGGCTCATAATGTTTCAGAGCACAAGGATGTAAATAGCTGGGTTTTCTGTTCAGATTCCAGTCAGAGGCAAAGCCTGAGGGAACAAGAGTCCAAATCTGAGTGAATGAAGATGTGTTGCTGTGGCTTTACTCACTAAAACACAAGAAGAGTAATTTTTAGGGTTCGTACATTTTTTTGGTTTGTCGATTGGGGTTCTTTTGAGTTAGAATGCAAAATGAAATGTTTAATTGAAGAAGTTAGGGGTCAGAATCAACACACTTTTTTTACCCAGTGCTCAGTGAGGAAGACTTATATCATACAGGAAAGAGATACCAAGTTAAAGTTTCTTCCTCTCCTTCCTGAAGCATGAAAATATGACTATCTTCTCATACTTTGGCATTTCTTTGTATCCATTGACATGGGTTCCCCTTCTTCTGTGTTCTGTTCTCTGTGCACGCATAGCTTCTCACCCGGCTTTCAGCTGTTCCATTCACAGGATGGGCTTCTTCCCCTTATCCTTTCATGAAAATGTACATATTTATCATAATCTGACTGTATAAGTTGTTAAATACTATTGTGATAAAGCTAAACATGTTTTCTGCTTACCTAGTTTTCAAAAGAGGGAAGAGAGATACACGAAGGACAAGCCCAAGAATGATGACAGAACTGGGGAAGGAATTTAGGAATATTCTCCTACATTTCTGCTACCATACCATGCTCGTTCATATGAGGAAACAGGATTAATCCACTTTATGTAGCTGTTACTATTTGGGAAATCATCCATCTGTTTTTAATTTTTAGTGTAAAGATCTTTATTTCATGAGGTGTTTCATGAAGGTATTATCACAGGTGCTTTATTCAGTTTCTTTTTTTCCTGAATGTGTACACCATGATTTTTTCAGTCACCAGATGTTTTTATAAGATTTTGATTCAAAAATGGATTGCGTACTTCATTAAAGACAAAAAAAGAAACTCATCCAAAGCAACACATGCGCATGCACACAAATGCACAAACAAGGAAACAAATGAGAACAACGATTTAGTGACAACAGCATTTTCCACAGCCTGAGTGATTAGGGAGTCCAGTGTTTTATATCAGATAACCTCTTTCTCTTCCCTAAAGCTTTAAATAAACACTCGTGCTAATTGCAGGTAGCAGCGGAATACAGTACCACGTGTTTCAAAACTGGCATGGATGTGAAAGGGAATAAACAAGCCATGGTAGATTAAACCCTGTGGAGTGCTGATTTTCTGTCACTGTCAGTGTATAGCAAAGAGTCCCATGCTATTTTACTGTTTCTGTCCTTGTAATGTATGCCGGATACCTATAATTTATGACACAGAGCCATTGCTTCGTGAATTGCACTTCCTTTTAAACTGATGCTGAACTCGTTAGTGCGGGAAATGTGACAGGTTGATAGTGGTTTCTTATCTGCAGGTTAAACATTTTCAGAATAATTCATGGCCAGCAACTGTTAGAACTGTAATGTTTTTATAATTAGAGCTGGAGTGGACTGTTCACTAAGCTTTTGTGCTCCAGCAAACAAGACCCCATCACCATCAGTCTGAAGCTTGTTACCTTCCCATCCATCAGACTTCACGGAGGAAACATTCTGAAGCTCAGTCTGCTGAGCTTGAAAGAAATGTCCCAAGCACTGAAGCTACCATCTCTCTGGAAAAATAAGGGTGACTCTATTTCCAGCCATCACTATTCAAAAACAACAAGTATAATATTAATGAAGAAACAAGAACATTTACTTAAAAATAGTAACACTTTTTTGGGGTGCAATGTTATTTCCATTTCTGTCCTTGCTACTTTAAATCATTTGATGCCTTTTCCTGGTCTTA